>JAQQSZ010002420.1:0-14761 GCA_028646595.1 Phalanger gymnotis | reverse complement strand
GCTAAAATAACAAAACAGGAAAATGATAAATGCTGGAGAGGATGTGGGAAAATTGGAACATTGTTACATTGCTAGTGGAGTTGTGAACTGATCCAGCCATTTTGGAGAGCAATTTGGAACTATGCCCAAAGGGCTATAAAAATGTTCATACCCTTTGACCCAGCAATACAACTCCTAGGGTTATATCCCTAAGAGATCACACAAGTGGGAAAAGGACCCATGTGTACAAAAATATTTATAGCGGCTCTTTTTGTGGTAGCTAAGAATTGGAAATCAAAGGGATGCCCATCAATTGAGGAATGTCTGAACAAGCTGTGGTATATGAAGGTAATGGAATACTATTGTATAAATACTATTGTATACTATAAGAAATGGGGATGATATGAACTTCATAACAACCTGGAAAAACCTACACGACATAATGCTGAGTGAGCAGAGCAGAGCCGAGCCAGCAGAACATTATACATAACCACAGGTAAATGGATTCCGTGAGGACTAACCCTGACAGATTTTGCTCTTCTCAGCAACACGAGATGCAGGCACAGCTCCGAAGGACTCACGATGGAGAGTGCTATCTACATCCAGAGAAAGAACTATGAAGTATGAATGCAGATTGAGGCACACTTCATGAAGCTCGCCTTCTTCCCCCCCCCCACTTTTTTTTCCTCTCTTTGGGTTTTCTTTTTTTTGATTTTTTTTCTTCTTTCTCATGATTCATTCCATTGGTCATAATTCTTCTCCACAATTTCACTAGTGTGTAAATAAATTCATTGTGAAGTTATACATGGAAGTTATATGGGATTCCATGCCGTCTTGGGGAGGGAAGAAAATCTGGAACCCAAAATTATGTAGAACCGAGTCATGTAAATTAAAAATAAAAATAAATTTAAAAAATTAAAAAAACAATAACAATAACAACAATAATAATAATAATGATAAAGAAAAGAAAAAAAGCAGTTGAGCAAAACTTAACACATCCATTGAATTTGATGGGAAATTTAGAGTTCTATACTTTTAACCTATACCACCTTTTCAATAAAGGAAGGAAAATACATTTTCTTATCTTTTATTTGGAGACAAGGTGGTCAATATATTTGCATAAAGTTCAGTTTGTTTCCTTTTTTTTTTTCCTTTCTGTTGTTGTCACTGTATAAATTAAGTAGTATGATACCTCTAGAGTCAAGAAGACCTTAATTTAAATTCAGCCCAGATAGACATTTACTAGATTTGTGGCCCAAAGCAGTGTTTACCACTGTCCCTCATTTTCCTCATCTGTAAAATGGAGGAGAAGAATATCTACCTTCCAAGGCTGTCATGAGGATTAAATGATGATATGTGTAAAATGCTTTATAAGTCTTAAAGCCTGGAATCTCCTGGTTCTGTGTACTTCATTTTACACTAATTTGAATTTTTCATATCTATTTTTTACATCAAAATTTGTTTAGTCATTCCTCAATTTATGGGCATCTATTTTGTTTCCATTTCTTTGCTACTATAAAAAGTAGCAATGTGTATGAATAGCAAAGTATTAATATTTTGGTATAGATTGGATTTTTGCATCCATTCTAGTTTCAAGACCATTTTCCATGGCAAACAGAAATAGAATAAGAGTTGAGCAGCTTTGCCTTCTCTCCTTTCCTCTCCAAGCAGCAGGCTTAACTATTCTTTGATCTTCCTTTTTTATTTTAATATATCTCAAGGAACACAGTTTGTTATCCTTATTTTTCCTCTGTATTGTTACCTCATTCTCAACTTTAGCACTCCTGACACTGTTCATTCAGGCTTTCCTTGCTTTTATATTTATCTTTTGGTACTTGCCTTTGCTTCAGTCTCCCTTTAAAAATCTAAGTTGGCTAGTGAGTTCCTTGGAAATCCACATTGGTCTCTTTAGGCTGCTTCCATTTTCCTCCTCATAAGAACTGTTTCTCTTGGAAAAAAAAAAATTTCTTTAGGTCTTTCTGTCCCTGCTGTACTTACTTTTCCTATGGAATTTTAGTCCATTATATCCTACTCATTATTTCTCTGAACCTTTTAAAATCTGTCCTCTCAAGACCTATTATGACAGACTATTCCTTACTTTTCTTGGTTTCTACTATTATAGTTTCTAAGACTAGGAGCTACCCCACTTCCCTCCTCCCCCGCCTATTCCCATCATTTCAACTCCAGTAACCAGTTCTTCCTTGTTAG
Organism: Phalanger gymnotis; assembly: GCA_028646595.1. Taxonomy (NCBI): domain Eukaryota; kingdom Metazoa; phylum Chordata; class Mammalia; order Diprotodontia; family Phalangeridae; genus Phalanger; species Phalanger gymnotis. Next base: position 12,574 of record JAQQSZ010002420.1, on the reverse strand, counting down.
TGAGAATCAGATCCAAAGTTGAATTATCCTTTTTTGTGTTCCTCTACCTTCGAAGAAAGGAATTATCATCAAGATGAGGGAAGGAATGATTAACTGCCTTACTTTTGGGAAAGATGGGTGAGGGAGAGTGAACTCATATAGAAGTATGGATAATTGAAGGCCTCCCCCATTAGTACTATGTAATGTGCATGTTCTTGGGTTTGAGATTCTGTTGCTTAAACTCATGTATTTCTTCTTTCAGTTTAGGTAATCCATAGTGCATTCTGGTGACAATATTGCTTCTGTTTTCAATTCCATTTTTATTTTGTCCCTAATGCCTACCATGGTACTTTGTACCTGGTCTGAGTTTAATAAATGCTTGTCAGATTACATGTTTGTTGAAATGTTGTGTCCACAATACAGTAACTAAAGAACAACTTCCAAATCCAAATAAGAAATTTTTTCCCCAATTTTGAGTTACATGAATGACTGCTTTAATCCATTAGCTCAAATAATTAAGTTGACTGTAAAATTCATGATCCTGTGCTTCAAGCCCTTATAATGTAGTTTCCTTAACTTAGAGCTTCTTTTGGCTCTTATACATGGAATTTTAGAGTTGGAATGCAACTCTAAATATTTAAGAGAAAGATTATCTTGGCCTGGTGTCTTCATTTTATAAATTAGGAAACTGAGGCTCAGGGAATATAATTTATTTATTTTTGGGTTTTTTTTTTTTTGCAAGGCAGTTGAGGTTGTGACTTGCCCAGGGTCACACAGCTAGTGTCAAGTGTCTGAGGTCACATTTGAACTCAGGTCCTCTTGACTCAGGGGCCAGTGCTCTGTCCACTGTGCCACCTAGCTGCCCTATGGAATGTAACTTAAACTACTTGGTAATTTAAATCACTCTAATCATTATACTTGAAAACATCTAATTCTCTTAAACAGTACTGTTTCTATACTATTTTGCTTTGTGGTCTCATCAACTGCCGTGGATATTATCTCCATCTAAATAATTCTCAGATCTCCATCTAGATAATTCTCAGATCTCCATCTAGATAATTCTCAGTCTTGTAGACACTTTAATGTCCACAGCTAAGCTTGTTATTTTTCCCCAAAGCCCTCCTCTGTAGGTGTGAGCAAGGTGGATTTTTGTTATTTTTTTTGCTTGTCTTTTGGAGTTCAGTTTCCCAGGCACATGCTAAATTGTAAACATCTGAAGGCTCAATCTCCTTTAAACCCGGGTAATTCACAGCTGTGCTGAGTCAGGTAGGCTTTGGTGCCATCTGGCTCTGTGCCTATATTCTGAGGTGAAATATTGCCCAGCGGGGGGCAGGGATCACTTATGGAAGGACATTTAACTGTTATCAAGAGCTACTCCCCCTCGTAGTGAACCCAGATGTTGGTACTCTCTTTTTCTCTCTCTCTTTCTCTCTCTCTGTCTCTTTTCTCTCTCTCATCTGTTACTGTGTAGAGAAAGGAGACCTCTCCTGTCAACCCTTGTGAGAACACTGGAACACTAGGACCTCTGATAAAGAGAGGGGACCTCTGATACCAGCCCTTGTGAGACCACTGGAACACTGGACTAGAATAAAATACTAAAGGAAAGTATGTGATTTAGTGAGACTGGGATAGTTACCTGTTGTTTTCCAGTTATTGTATTATTTTGCTGTGCCCAGATCCCAGACCGCAGCCACCCCTCCCCATGTGAAGCTGGGGGAAGGACAAGCTGTCCTGGAGTTGGGGTGGTATGGGACAGAGACAGAAGCTGGGGGCTAGTGCCCCCAGAGCCTGGTATGCCTGGACCCAGGCAGGAGCAAGGAGAGCTTGGAGTGGAGCAGTCCCTTCCCCAAGGGGTGGGACATGGAGCAGGGAACCCAGGGAGGAGCCAAGAGCAGTTGGCCCTTGGACATGCAGGAAGAGGAACCTCGGAGTTCGGGACTCAGCTTCGAGTGGAGATGGAAACTTTGCAGCAGGGCAGGAGCAACGATCAGGCTTTCCTGCTGCCCCCTTCTAGGATGAGTTGGGACCCAAGGGGTGGAGTTGTCTGTGGTGGGATGGGGAAAGTGCTGTGGCCGCCAGGCACCCACCCTTTTGGCTTTGTTGTCCAGCTGCCACTCAGGATTTGGAAACAGGGGCTGGAGCAGTCTTAGGACTTGGACTCTTTGGCTCACTAGAGCATGTATACACCTGAGAGTGCCAGGTGGGAGCCTACGGCAGCAGCATGGAGAGGAAGACACACTCCCAAGAGGACTTTACTTGGACGGTTTGTTTTGAACTGAGGGGATTGTAATCTGCTGTGACCTGGGTTGTAGTGTGTTATATTCTCTGCTGCTCCTCAGGTTGTGCTGTGCTAGGGAAGACCCTGGCCTGGGATCCCTTCATTGTATAAATAAGTATAAGGTGTGTGTGTGGGGTGTAATGCTGTGTTATGTTACATACTTTTGTGTCTATTTGAGGCCATGTAATTTGTAATTTGAGGCCTTGGTAATAAGTTGTTACATTGCTATGAACTATGATTGCTTTGGTTTCTTGAATAAGGTTTAGTTTTGAGTAAATAGAGAGCTCTTACTTTCCCATTCAACCCTAAATAAATATGTATACATTCACAGCAGCAGCCTTCAAGTGTGCTGTGTTGATTGGCATCACATCGTCGCTTCCTAACTTTCCCAATACATTGAGAGCACTATTATCCTTTCAGTCACCTAAGTCAACCTAGATAGCATCCTTGATTGCTGACTTTCATCCTGTGTAGCTAATTTGTTGCCAAATCCTGATTGATCCCAATATCTTTTATATACTTCCACTTCTCTCCTCTGACACTTCTACCATACTGGTGCAGGCCCTCATCACATCACTCTTGGGCTGTTGCAATACTCTTCTGGTTGTTTTCCCTGCCTCATTTCTCTCCCCACTCCACTCTAAACTCCACTTGGCTATCAATAATCTTCAAAAAATGCAGGTCTAATCATATGACCCCCTATTCATTAAACTCCAGTGGTTCCTTGTTGCCTCTAGCATCAAATATAAGATCCTTGTTCTCTTCCTATGATAAGAAATGATTGTTAATAACCAGTATCTTAGAGAGACTAAAGGCTCGCCCCTTTTTCTAAATTCCTCATTTTAAAAAGTTCCCTTTTCTTGAGGGATATTACTGATGAGATTGTATTGACTGTCTATAGATCTAGGTCAGACCCACCCAGCCTTGCAAGGAATTTAATCTAAGGTGGAGAAGCCCGCTATGTTTTGCTCCCGGCTTGGGTGGGGTATACATTCTTTGAAGTGATGCCCTAAAGCTATGGGTGGTCTGGTATAGATACTTTCCTTATTCAAGAGATATTCAGCCCTTCATTTTAATGTAGCCCTCCTCTAATCCAATTAGATTGTATACACCTGCTGTTTGATGAACCACTTACTGTTTTGAAGGGCACATAAATGGTGTCTGCCACCATGATTGTTTTTGGTCTAAGAGAGGCTGCCATTTGTCTATCCTTTTATTAGTAACTTGCTGACCGTATTAATAAAATAATTAATTACCCAGAAACTATGTTTCTCGAACCTGTTTAAATGTCACACTGCCTTTTTGGTCTTCTTACACCTTGTTCCCTTCCACATACTCTGTGATCCAGGGACTTTGTCCTTCTTGCTCTTCCTTGACTAAGACATTTCATCTCCTGATTCTGTGCATTTTCACTGGCTGTCCCTCATGCCCAGAATTCCCTCACTTCTTACCTACTCTTAGCTCTCCTGGCTTCCTTCAAATCTCAGATAAAATCCTGCCTTCTTCAAGAAGCATTTCTCTTAATGCCTGTCTTCCCTCCAAGATTTCCTCCATACTACTTTGTTTCTGTCTTGCTTGAATGTAGTTGTTTGCAAGTTGTTTTTTCCATTAGAAGGTGAACTTTTTGAGGGCAGGGACTCTTGTTTCCTTTCTTCATAGATTTAGTTCTTAGCACGGTGCCCATATAGAAGGTGCTTAATAATTTTTTTTTTTACTTAGATTGGCTTAAACTGATGTAAATCTTGAATATCAGGTTTTAATTTTAAGGAGAATAAAGTTGGATTTTTTTGTTTATGGCAAAACAAATGTTTGTTGATGAAGCTTGTCTTTGGATATTAAAGCATCATGAAGCTACAGGCAACCTAGGTACCGCAACTTCTGCCTCAGTAGTAGGTATCTGTCTGGTGAAGAGGGAGATTTGGCAGAGCTGAGTTGTGAGAAAGGAGACATTGACCGGAAGGCTCAACCCAGCAAGGCATGCGTATGTGTGTGTGTGTGTGTGTGTGTGTGTATAAGAGAGAGAGAATGCATGCATGTACACAAGGTAGAGAGACTCTTTCCCCTAGAGTCAGAGGACCTGTGTTTGAATCACATTTAGGTCACTTGCTAACTTTGTGACCTTAGCCAAGTTGCTTCCTCTCTTGGAATCTAATTTTTTCCACATTTATAAAATTACGGGTTGTGGTGGTAACTTCCAAGGTTCCTTCCAGTTTTACATCTATGATTTTGTGTTCTTCCATAAATCTTTCTCTTATCTTTGTTTCTTTTTTTTTTGATCCCCCTCTCATCAGAATTAACTTAAATTTCTCCTAGTATATGATAATAGGCCTGTTATTTGTCCTTACTGTTTAATTTATATTACAATGATTTATGTGCTGGTTTTCTGATTTTGTAAATTCCTTTAGGGCAGAAATGATTTCATCTTTGAATCTCTGGCATCTACCTAGTGCCTATACATAGTAGGTACTTAAACATTTGTTGAATTGAATGAAATAGTGTGGGACATAAGAAGGTGCTGAAAAAAAGGGATTGAAGCATTTTTGAGAGGTTGAAGAGACTGTTGATGTCATTGCATCATTTGACTACCATATTTTTTTAAAAAAATCTAAACTACTAAAAGACAACCTCTTGGGCATGTTCTTTGCAATACTTTATATATTTTTAAAATACCAGTAATAACAAATATTTAAGTGCATTTTTCAATATGTCATCCATCAGTTAATTTCTTTGTCCCAGATATAGTGAACTGCTCAAAATCATTTCATTTTTCCCATCTGGCTGGACTGGATGATAATCAGACTAAGGGCATCCAAGTGTCTGGTCGACTGATTCTTTGATTAAAACATCATCTTATCTAGGAGACCTTAAGGCCTGTCTGATTGTGTAATGAGTATATCAGTAATAGTATGTTGTAGTATAAAAAATAGCATTAACTCAGGCTGAGACATTGGCACATATTTATGCAATAAATGAATAAATGTAACTACAAAGGATTTCTGAGCTAATTATTTTAGTGAAGTAAACTGAACTTAAATAACTTTGTATTTTAGTTTCTGAAAAACATTTTTTCCTCAGTCTTGTTACCATGAAAGCTAAATTGGGCTCACTTTCCAAATGAAACTATTTAAAACCACATTTGGGGGAGGAGAGTCTTATTATCTTATTTATACTTGTATTCGTGTGCTCCAAACAATAATCGTAATCTGACATGGAAACAAAATTTTTATATGGTAAAATTCTATTTTTCTTTTAGAGATTGGGTTTTAAGAGATAAGGAATAGGCTTAAATGAGCTTTTAATGCCAGAAATATTGAAATAGGAGCTAATTCAATTTCATCACAATTCTGTTATTGAAAAAAAATAACTTGGAAATTGAATAGTTGCTTTCTTTCCCAGGGTATTTATAAAGTTTCACATAATATTTCTGCATAACCAAAGATTCTTAGCTATCATACCTGCATATATATCTGAATAATTAATCAGAATAATGCATTAATATCTTTTCAGCACATTGAGCAACTTTAGTTTTTTATCATTTGGAACACATGCACATCTATTGAACTAGTTTTTTGGTGTGTAAACTATTTGAAAGCAAATTGGTTACTTTTGAAAGTCAGATTAATTCCTTTCATTAAGATAGCATTCAATTCAACAAACTCAATTTGGTCAATATTTATTAAACATACTCATGTTATTTATCGTCAGAGTTTATATGTTACTTTTTTTGTTCACACCAACCCATTTATCTTATTCCATATAATGTTATATATTTTAGTTTAATTTTTAATCATTTCTTTACTCTTTTGAGAAAGGGAAAATCCTGGGTACCAGATTGTCATAACACCTAGTATTTTTTATGACATTTTGCCTGCAGTTATAATATAGTTATTCTTTTGTTCTTGGGTATTCTTGTTTTGCTAGAAATAACTAGGTCTGAATCAGTAATAATAATAGCTAATTACTTAGCACACTCACTATGTTCCAGGTGAGGCAGCTACATGGTTCAGTGGATAGAGTGGTAGGCCCAGAATCAGGAAGACCTGAGTTCAAATGTGACCTCAGACTCTTACCAGCTGTGTAATGCTGAGCAAGTCATTTAACCTCTGTTTCCCTTAATCCACTGGGGAAGGAAATGGCAAACCATTCTAGTATCTTTGCCAAGAAAACCCTATACAGGGCCATGAAGAGTCGGACATTGCTGAATGACTGAAGAGCAGCACATGCCAGTCAGTTTGCTAAGCACTTTATAATTATTATTTCATTTGATCCTCACAGCAGCCCTGAGAGGTAAGTGTTGTGTTATCCCCAGATAACGGATGAGGAAACTGGGACAAACAGAACTTAAGTGACTTGCCCAGGATTATGCAGCTGGTAAGAGTCTGAGGCTTGCTTTGAATTCAGGTCTTCTGGACTCTAGGCCTAGAGCTCTATCCACTGCACCACCTACCTGCATCACTAGGAGAAGTTAATGCTGTTCAGTGTAAGCAGCAGTGGTCCTTTTCCTGAAAAACATCTCCGATTTTCTAGCTGTCAGTATTCTTTTTTCCATGTTGGACTTAGGTTCCCCAGCAAGACAGCAGGGGAAAGGGCCTAAGCATGGAGATGATAAGACTTCTGCCTACACTATAGTCTATTTCTTTGTATTCACCTATACTAGAAATACGTGCTCTCCACCTTACTACCTGTTGAAATCGTTGATTTCATTTGAGGTTTAGCTCAAGTGCCACTCACTCTGTGACATCTTTCTTAGCTGAAAGTGATCTTTCCTCCAGATTTGCCTGGAGAACGGTCTTTAATCTTTTCTTTGTCCTCCTCATGTACTACCTTTTATCATGTGTATTGTGTGTCCATTCTCCACTCCACCCCCCAAGCTCCTTAAAGGAGTGCAGTGACTACATTTTTTCCTGATCTTTGTATGTTCATACATATAATCAAGAGAGTGGCAGGATGGCTTGATATAAAGAGAGCTAGTCTCAAACTCACAAAGACCTGGCCTCAAAAGCTATATTCCTATTACAGATATTCTCAATATCATTTCCTTTTAGAAATTATAGAACTTTGAACAGATCAAAAGTAAGCTCCAAAATAAACCTAAAGAGAACTTTTAAGTAATTGTGGTAATATTGAATTCTGACAGTGCCAAGAGTTTGAAGAAAAGAGTTCCTACTAAGAAGAATCCTTTCAAGATGATCTAATGGTTTTATGTGCCTGCCTATTTGAGTGTTCTTATTTTGTTTTGTTTTTTAAAAATTGTTTCTTTTGCAAACAAGGAAATAAAGTTTAATGAAGTTATACTTTTTGATGGAAAAACTTTCAAAATGTCCTAGTGATGCTTCGTTAAATGAGAAAAAAGCAAGTCAGCTATATATTGAAATTCTAGAATGTAGCACCTCAAATTTGCAATAGCCCTTTGGCTACTGAGATTATAATATTCTGATGTATTCAACAAACTGTACTTTAATTCCATTTCTACTGTTTGACTTTAGTATCTATATTAATTAAAAGTTCTCTCTTGTAGAAGATTATGCTACAGAACATTAAGACTTCATGCTGCTGCCATTTTCCTGGTTGGAGAATGGTTAGCTGTGTGTGTCACTTAACATGTTATTGCTCCAGGCAGCTCTCTAAGAATATAGGCTGCAGAGAATGTGCTGACCTGCTTTGGTAAAGGGAATTACTTCACCTGGGGGTACCCTATAGTATCAGTTATCTCTATATGTCCAATGAACTACCCATAGTAGGAACTGAGGCTTAATTATGTCTTACAAAATAGTTTGCACTCAGTGTTGACTTTGAGCCTTCTTTCAGCTTCTTCTAGAGTATACTCTTGTATTCCACTATTGGTAATACTCTTTTGTTACTAGAAGCTGGAAAGTAGGGTCATCTGGGTATATGCAGCTGTTTACTCCTGTTTGTTTGGTTTTTAACCTTAAAAAAAGATATACAATTTATTTCTCTCCTGAATTTTTGGATTTAAAAGTAGAGTAAATTTATGGAGCCCACTGTAAAATAATGCAACCTCAAATTATTAATCAAGGAGGAAAATCGATATTAAATTTACCTTTTTATTTATTCCAAAGTGCGAATCATACAAAGTGAGTTAGTTAAAACATGTATTTGCATATTATTCTCCTGTGGAAATTGGTGGTTGATATTTCTTATGTGTATTTGTAGGAAAGTGATGAAATTTAAATTCCAGGGTTTTACTACTTTTTCTTTCTCCATAGGAAGTAAACAGTAACAGTATTAATAAAGTAATTAATCTTATTTCTATCATAATATGAATTTGATCTTGGGAGAAACCCTTCAATTTAACAAACATGTATTTTGTGCATTTCATCACACATTTATTAAGCCTCTGCTGTTTGGATATAGCACTGTGCTAGAGAGATCATACAAAATAATTATAATACTCAAAATTTGGTTAGAGAGGTACAAAATAAATGATTGAGTGTGTGGTATGTGTGCCAGGAAAGCTTTTTTGGAAGAGGTAGAGTTAAAGCAAGAGGGAGGATTCCTATCCCAGGCATAGGGAAAAATGGGAAGTGAAAAAGCAGTTTGGTTACAGTGTGTAGCAGGCACAGAGAGGAGTAATGCTAGATAAAGCTGAAGAAGTATGGTATTAGACATATCTGTACATACAAAGTAAATAGAAAGAGAACAGATACAAAGAAGTAGTAAAGTAGATTAAATATAGGGTAGTCTAAGAGCCTGAGCACTGATAATTGAAGAGATTAGGAGTGTCTGCAAAGTTAAGTTGGGGCAGTGTTGTGAAAGGCTTTAAATGCTAAACAGGACATAATTTTGGATTCTAGAGCCACAATAGGAAGCCACTGGATTTTGAGTAGGGCATGACATGGTCACATTTGCCCTTTGGCAGCAGGGTAGTATAGGACACCCATGCCACTGGCAGACATAGTGAAGTTAGAGGAGAGAGTAGGTTTAGGAAAAAAGATGAACTTGTTTTTTGTAAATGTCGAGTTTGAAGTACAAGTGGGACATTTAGGTAGAGATATTCTATAGACAATGAATTTCATATAATTTAGGAATAAAAAATTAAAATATTAGATCATTCAAGTTATTCAGTTGGAAAAACATTATCAGTATCCAGCATTTGAAGTATTTGAATGGAAGAATATTATCAATATCCAGAGTAATCTGGAAACTATAGACCCATAAAATTTTAAAGTTGGAAGGGATCTCAGAAGTCATCTAGTCCAATTCCTTCTTAGCATAAATTCCTTTTACCACAACAATAAAAAAGCTAGTACATATAGTGTATTAAGGTTGACAGAGTTCTTTCCATATATAGTATCTCATTTGATCCTCCATCAGACCTATGAGGTGGGTTTTTAATTTTTTATTATTGTTTTACAGATTAGGAAAGTGAGGATCAAAGAACTTGTGACTTGCCCAGGGTCATATAGCAAAGTGTTTGAAACAGGATTAAAACTCAGATATTCTTGACTTCTAGCCCAGCACTCTGCTATATCACCTAACTGCCTCAGTTTGCTGACAAAGGGTTGTCTGGCTTCTGCTTAAAGACCTCTAATAATAGAGAAACTCACTAGGTCTTAAGGGAGATCATTCTGTTTTTTGATAACCCCCAATTGCTAGGAAGTTCTTTACATTGAACACCATTTTTCTAGGCCTAATCTCCTAAGAAATAGTGTTATGCATTTGAGCATAAATCTGAATTTGGATCTGAAGGACCTAGGTACAAACTCTCTGTTATTTATTTACCTTGGGCAAGTCACTTACTCTCTTTGGGTCTCAGTTTCCTTATCTGGAAAGCTGAGAAGTTAGACTAGACAACCTCTTAGGTTTTCTTCTGCCTTTTAAGTCTTTCCAAATACATGTTCCTAGAATGCCCAGTTCCAGGTATTTTGAAAAGGAAAAAGGAGAAAATGATGTCCATGAAGTAATATTTGTACATTGACACTGGTAATTCCCTAGTCAAACTAAACGAACTAAAAAAGGTAAACAGAGCATGAATATGACTTAGATTAATTGAAGATCATATGATTTGAGCTAGAAGGGACACTAGAGAGTATCCATCAGCCAATTGATCAACAAATATTAACTGTGAATTTACTGTGTGCTAGGCCCAGTGCTAGGCTGGGGGTGTGTGTGTGTGTGTGTGTGTGTGTGTGTGTGTGTGTGTGTGTGTGTGTGTGTGTGTGTGTGTGTGTGTGTGTGATACAAGTACAAAGAAGGAAAGAATCTCTGCTCACAAGAATATTTTTAAATTCACAAAATAAAATACTTTGGATTAAAAGGAAATTATTACATTGTAATAGAGGAGAGAGGGATGACACATACAAATGTAGCATAAACATGAAGTGAATTATTACAACTATATACCTACTTGTTAAATATGAGGTAGCTTATTAGAAGAATTACTAGCAGTTGGGAGAATTAAGAAAGGCTTCATGTAGCAGACGGTGCTTAAGAGGAAGAGAGGGAACCTATGAGTTAGGGATAAGGAGGGAATACATTTCACACATGGGGGACAGCCCATGCAAAAGCGTGAAGATAGGAGATAGAATGTGTCATGTGTGAGGAACAAAGAGAAGGCAAATTTGTCTAATATGCAAGAGGGGAAATAATATACAGTGAGGCTGCAATGATAGTCAGGGGACAGGTTGTCTAGGACTTAAGCTAAACAGAAAGGGTTACATATTATCCTAAAGTCAATAGGAAGTGACTGGAAGGAGTTGAATGGTCGGGTCTATATGTAAGGAAAATTAATTTGGCAGCAATGTATAGGCTGGACTGCGGTGGCAAGAGCCTTGTGGCAGGGAGACTAGTTAGGAGATGGCTGAAAAATCTAGGCAAGAAGTGACATGGTCTTGACAAATGAAGGTGGTGTCGGTGTGAGTGGAGAGGTGTTGTAAAGGTAGGAAGAGGAAGATTTGGCAACTGATTGGATATACATTGTGAAGGAGACCGAGGAGTCCAAGGTTATGAACCGGCGAGACTCAAAAGGACAGTGATGCTTTTGACAGAAATAGAGACATTTGGAAGAAGGGAGCATTTAGAAGGAAGATGATGTGTTCAGTTTTGGACATGTTGAGATGTTAGAGGCAACTAGATGGTGCAGTGGAGAGAGCACTGGTCCTGCAATCAAAAAAACCCGAGTTCAAATGTAGCCTCAGAGAGTTACTCGCTGTTTGGCCTTGGGCAAGTGACTTAACCTCTGTTTGCTTCAGTTTCCTCAGCTGTAAAATGGGGATAATAATGGCACCTACCTCACAGGATTGTCAGAAGGATCAAATCAGATAATACCTGTGAAGCACTTACTACAATTCCTGGCATGTAGTAGGTATTATATGAATTAGTAGGTACTGTATAAATATAATTAGTAGGTATTATAATTAATATTACTAATGTTAGTAGGTATTATACTTAATATAATTAAATCAGTAGGCATTGTATAAATATTATAAATAACAATAATAAATAAATAGGCGTTATATGAGTGTTACAACTATGCCTAGGACTATGACTACATCCAGTTTGAAATGTCAAATAGATTGTTTCCCAGTACCAAAACTTGGGTGAGAGATGAGGGTTATCTGAGAGTTATCTACATAGAAATGATAGGCGCCTGGGAGCTGATTGGGTTACCAAGAAAGTCCAAATTTTTGATTTTACAGATGAGGAAAATGAGACCGATTGAGGTTAAAGGATTTTCTCAGGATTACACAGGTAATAAAAAACAGAGCTTATATTTAAACTCAGTTGCATTGATTGCCTCAATCCAAAGCTATGGGATGGTGTCAATCTTTTCCCTGGTCTAGTTTTTCATTAATTTAGTTATGTGGATTTTATCCATTTTAGCTCCATTTATTTCTCTGGATTTGGGCAACCCAGACTTAGAGCTGGAAAAGACTTCAGAGACCATCTAGTTCAACCCCCTCATTATATAGATGAGAAAAACTGAAGGCCAGGAAGGATAAGACTTGTCCAAGGTCAGCCAAGATGGCGGCTGGGAAGCAGTGACTGGCGTGAGCTCCCCACCTAGTCCCTCCAAAAACCTATAAAACAATGGCTCTGAACCAATTCTAGAACTGCAGAACCCACAAAGTGGCAGAGGGAAGCAGGGCCGCAGCCCAGGACAGCCTGGATGGTCTGTGGGTAAGGTCTGTCCCACACGGACCTCCCAGCCCCCAGCCGAGGGGAGCGGAGCTGAGCCCAGCGCGCACGGCACAAACAGACCAGACGCTGACCTACCGGACCAGGAGATGAGCGGAGAGTGCCCTGGCATCCTGAAATACTGAGCTGTGGCATGTACCAGACCTCTCAACCCACAAA
>JAQQSZ010002419.1:0-14761 GCA_028646595.1 Phalanger gymnotis | reverse complement strand
CTGGGCTCTGCTCTGCTCCCCTCTGCTCCCAGCTCCGTGGGTGAAAGACCTTACCCAGAGACCATCCAGGCTATCCTGGGCTAGAGTCCTGCTTCCCTCACCTACTTTGTGGGCTCTGCAGTTCTTCTCTGTTGTCTTTGGTGTCTGTAGGTTGAGAAGTCTGGTAACTGCCACAGCTCACTGATTCAGTGAGCTAGGGCATGTTCTGTCTGGCTCCTGGTCTGGCTGGTCTGTGCCACCCATGCTGAGCTCTGCTCTGTTCCCAGCTCTGTGCGCAAAAGACCTCACCCAGCAACTATGCAAGCTGTCTTGAGTTGGAGCCCTGCTTCCCTCTGCTATTTTGTGTGTCCTGCAGCTCTAGAATTGGTTCAGAGCCATTTTTTATAGGTTTTTGGAGGGACTTGGCAGGGAGCTCATGCCAGTCCCTGCTTTCCAGATGCCATCTTGGCTCGGCCCCCCTGAAATTCACTTTTGACCAGCCTCAGTCACTGTCCCAAGTCATTTGTAGGAGGCAAAAGTATACCAGGATGGATGCCTATATGCTTCCTTCCAGGCCTAGCATAGTCCTTTCCTCCCACAAACATACTATCACCTTGCTTCAGCAGTTACTTCTCATTTAGTTTTCTGGTTCAGTATGCTCACCCCCATGCAGAACACGATTCTACTTCCCTATGTCTCTACATCCTTTGTACATGGTGGGGGAGGAGTGGTCTTTTGCTACAGGTTCCAATAGAATGGTGAGTTGTGCTTATTGAGACAATAGCAGCAACAATTGCCGAGTGAATCTCCAGCTCATAAGCCCATGGGTCAGATTTTCATCCCTGCCAGAGTGCAAGGGATGGTGGGAAGAGGGTATTGAGTAAGTGTATTAAGGCTTGGGGGTTAGTCTTTCTGCTATTGATTAATCAGATTTTTACCTAATTAGACTTTCATGGCTTAGGCTGAAGAAACAGATGCCATTAATTTAACTATTGCACATAATTCATATTTTGATTAGTTTTGAGAGTATATGAAGTTTAAAGAAAATGGCTAGTCTCCATCCTTGTCATCATCCAGTCAGACCTGGTTACTGACCCCTCACATCAGACTACATACAATCTTCCTAGACCACACTGGTTCTACCACAAACAACAAGGAATAACTGGGTGTTGATTTTGCCCAGACAAGAGTAGGAAGAGTAAAAGAGAGTTCAGGGGTTAATTAGGGAGTATTGAAGAAGACCCCCTTCAAGACCTAAATGCTAAAGGCCTAAAACACAGCTGGGGTAATCCTTCCTCACCACAGCACTTAGCACAGTGATCACAGTTGATTTCTAATGTGAACAAATTGAGACTGTCTTGCATTTCAATCTTGGCAGGGCTTGGTGAAATTTTTCTATGTACTAGCAAGAATAGAGCGGCCATAAAGTGAAGGCCAACTCACACATACACACATGTACAATGCATATACAGAAAGTTGAAACATTAAGATTTCAACGTAAAAAAACCTCAATAAATGCCTAGCACACAAACAAATATCAACAGAGAGAATGCTACATCTGAAAGGCAGGATGAATAAAAATCCCGTTCTTTTAACGATTATGATTCCAAAAAGCAAGTGAACCACTGACTGATGAAAAACAGAATCCTGTGGTATCCTGAAAGCATGGAACAGCAAGAAACTAAAGAATGGTTCAAAATGAAAATGAAAATTCATAAAGTAAAAAACTGAGAATGAATATTGGTAAGAACTTATATGTCAGTTCAGAATTTAAAACTCCAATTAGCATATTTTTAAAAAATGAATCTGGATGGTGGCTGGAAAGCACGGACTTCCATGAGCTCCCCACCAGGTCCCTCAAACACTTGTAATAATGGCTCTGAACAAATTCTAGAATTGTAGAACCCACAGAATAGCAGAGGGAAACAGGGCTCCAGCACAGGACAGTCTGGATGGTCGCAGGCTACGGTCTACTGCAAGGAAGTGGGAGTGGAGAAGAGCAGAGCAGAGCCCAGCGTGAGCCATGCCCAGACCAACCAGACCAGGAGCCAGGCAGAACAGACACCAGCACACTGAATCAGTGAGCTGTGGCAATTACCAGAATTTTCAACCCACAAATACCAAAAACAACAAACAAGGTTAATGGGAAAAGCTGCTGGGACAGAGGACCTGGTGGGAGGAATCTGAGTGGGAGTGCAGAGCCAGTTTAGATCTGAGTCAGGTCTGGGTTGGTGGTTCTTGGGGGAGAAGAAGCACTGGTGTAGCAGAGCTTGCTGTGTAGAAATAGCTCTGAAAACAACAGTGCAGCCCCTCAAGCTTGGGACAAAGTACTCTATATTCTACATCAGTCACACCCAGATGAAAAACTCAAGGGTCAGGTAAGTTGGCTGGGAACATGGCCAGGCAGTGAAAACAGACTCAGATTCAGACTCAGACTTTGGAATCTTTCTTTGGTGACAAAGAACACCAAAACCTACAGCCAGAAGAAGTCAGCAAAGTCAAAGAGCCTACATCAAAAGCCTCCAAGAAAAACATGAACTGGTCTCAGGCCATGGAAGAGCTCAAAAAGGATTTGGAAAAGCAAGTTAGAGAAGTAGAGGTAAAATTGGGAAGAGAAATGAGAGTGATGTGAGAAAACTGTGTAAAACAAGTCAATGACTTACTAAAGGAGAACACAAAAAAAAATACTGAAGAAAATAACATCTTAAAAAATAGACTAACACAAGTGGCAAAAGAGCTCCAAAAGGTCAATGAGGAGAAGAATGCCTTGAAAGGCAGAATTAGCCAAATGGAAAAGGAGGTCCAAATACCACTGAAGAAAATACTACCTTAAAAATTAGATTGGAGCAAGTAGAAGCTAGTGACTTTAGGAGAAATCAAGATATTATAAAACAGAACCAAAGGAATGAAAAAAATGGAAGACAATGTAAAA
The DNA here is from genome assembly GCA_028646595.1 of Phalanger gymnotis. Taxonomy (NCBI): domain Eukaryota; kingdom Metazoa; phylum Chordata; class Mammalia; order Diprotodontia; family Phalangeridae; genus Phalanger; species Phalanger gymnotis. Next base: position 11,850 of record JAQQSZ010002419.1, on the reverse strand, counting down.
TATCTCATTGGAAAAACCACTGACCTGGAAAATAGATCCAGGAGTGATTATTTAAAAATTATTGGACTACCTGAAAGCCATTAGCAATTAAAGAGCCTAGATATCATCTTTCAAGAAATTATCAGGAACTACCCTGATATTCTAGAGCCTGAGGGTAAAATAGAAATTGAAAGAATCTACCGATCGCCTCCCAAAAAAGATCCCAAAAAGAAAACTCCTGGGAATATTGTTGCCAAATTCCAGAGCTCCCAGGTCAAGGAGAAAATACTGCAAGCATCCAGAAAGAAACAATTTGAGTATTGTGGAAACACAATCAGCATAACACAAGATCTAGCAGCTTCTACATTAAGGGATCAAAGGGCTTAGAATATGATATTCTGGAGGTCAATGGAGCTAGGATTAAAACTAAGAATCACCTACTCAGCAAAACTGAGTACCATGCTTCAAGGCAAAATATGGATTTTCAATAAAACAGAGGACTTTCAAACTGTCTCAGTGAAAAGTCCAGAGCTGAATAGAAAATATGACTTTCAAACACAAGAATCAAGAGAAGCATGAAAAGGTAAACAAGAAAGAGAAATTATAAGGGACTTACTAAAGTTGAACTGTTTTGTTTACATTCCTACATGGAAAGATGATGTGTATAATTCATGAGACCTAAATGTTAGGGTAGCTGAAGGGAATATATCGGGTGAGTTGAATATGAAGGGATGATATCTAAAATAATGAAATTAAGGGATGAGAGAGGTATATTGAGAGAAGGAGAAAGGGAGAGATAGAATGGGGTAAATTATCTAACATAAAATTGGCAAGAAAAAGCAGTTCTGTACAAAGGGAAGAGGGGGCAGGTAAGGGGGAATGAGTGAATCTTGCTCTCATCAGATTTGTCTTGAGGAGGCAATACCATACACACTCAGTTGGGTATCTGACCCCACAGGAAAGAAGGAGGAAGGAGATAAAAAGTGGGGATGACAGAAGGGAGGGCAGATAGGGGGAGGAGGTAATCAAAAGCAAACACTTTTGAGAGGGACAGGGTCAAGGGAGAAATTTGAATAAAGTGGGATAAGGATAGTAAGGAGCAAAATATAGTTAGTGTTTCACAACATAAGTATTGTGGAAGGGTTTTACATAATGATACACATGTGGCCTATGTTGAATTGCTTGCCTTCTTAGGGAGGGTGGGTGGGGAGGGGAGAAGAAAGAGAATTTGGAATTCAAAGTTTTAAAAACAGATGTTCAAAAAAAAGCTTTTGCATGCAATTGGGAAATAAGATATACGGGCAATGGGGCATAGAAATTTATCTTGGCCTACAAGAAAGTAATGGAAAAGGGGATTGGGGGGAGTGAGGTGACAGAAGGGAGGGCTGACTGGGGAATGGAGCAACCAGAATATGTGCCATCTTGGAGTGGGTGGGGGGAAGGTAGAAATGGGGAGAAAATTTGTGATTCAAACTCTTGTGAAAATCAATGCTGAAAACTAAAACTATTAAATAAATTAAATAAATCAACAAAAAAAGAAAAGAAAAAAGAAAACTAAAATAAATAAACTAATAAAAAATATAGGAAATATTTTAGATATAAAAAATGAATCCAGGATGCTAACTGCTTATATATGTTTGGTCAACGAGAGAAAGGAGTTGATAAGCACATTGAGATTGTAAACCTGTATGACAGGAATGATTGCTGTGCCATGACAAAAATGTGGAGGTTTTGAAGAGGGGGGAAAAGAGACAATAGTGAGAGAAATCTGCTGAAGGAGACTAAGGTGTGCAGGCTCAAAGATATATAAAATTCTGTGCAGCAGCAGGGGACACTGGTCAGTGAGTGAGGCACCTTTACGGTTGAAATGCACAAGCTAGGATGCTGTGTGTGCCTTCACTGGCCCCCGTCGAGGCTTGAGGGGGATCTGTTTTTTGCCTCAATTGGAACCCACTGAGGCTTGAGGGGACTTAGGGAAATGCACAAGTTGTGCCTGTCTCAATTGACCCCATTGAGACATGGGGAGGTTGCCCCCACCCCTTCTCATTGGCCCCTTTGAGAAGGACGATTAGGGAATGCTGTAGGTTGGTGCTCAGCAACCCTTGTGAGAAGGTTAGATAGAGTAAAGTCTGTATTGTTTAATTGATAACCCCTTTGAAGCTGTCTTTCCTTTATAAAAGCAGATCAAAGAACCTGTGCTAGTAGGCCATCCTGGGCATGCTAGAGTGCTTGCTAATACAGGTTGTGATTTATTTGGTGGAAGGAGTACCCACATCAAGGATCACATTCATTGATGCATTGTGATAACTAAGATGATTTGAGAGTGCTCTTTTTATTTACTCTTATGTTCAAATTTGAAATAAAGAGAACGGGAATCTTCAGAAGGTTCCATCACATGCAAGTTGTTTTGGATTTAGTATTATCTATTTGGATTCATACCTGGAAGAACTTTAGAGATCATTTTATAGATGGGGAAACTGACAGAGAGAGAGATTTTATTTGTTCTTAAGCGTGGTAGAAAGAACTCTGAATTTTGAGTTGTAGAACTAGATATACAACGCTGATATTTTAAAATCTAAGATATATATGTGTTTGTGTGTGTGTGTTGTGTGTATATATATATATAATATGTATATATATAACATATGATAGCTATTTCTAAGATATTTTTCTTTGACCATTTCTCTAATGAAATGATTTCAAAATGAGCTACTTCACTAACAAACAACTTAATAGAGAATACCATTTATTTTAGCTATTATTTCCTAAGGCAATATCACAAAAACTCATTTTTATGATAGAATTGAACTATTTTAACATTTGAGTCAACTCATTTCCCTAAATAGAACAGTGAGAAGAATACTACTGCTGGTTGCTTGTAAATGTAACTTTAAAGACAAAGCAAAAGTAATGTGGTTTGGTAAAATTTAACATTTCTAAGATGAAATCCATAGGTTTACATTAAATAAAGCTACTGGTTTTCATCAATTCAATACTGTGGATACTGAAAAGTTCCAGAAATGTCTGTTAAAAGCTACTACTATTTTTAAAATATTGATATTTGTGCTTATACACCACTTTCATTTCTGAATACATTGTTCCTGCCACCTCTACTCAGTGAGTCATCACTTGTAACAAAAGCAAAAAAAGAAAGGGGAAGGAGAAAAACAGGTCGAGAGAACCACCCAACACATCAACTAAGTCTGAAAGTATATGCAGTGTTGCACACTCATAGTCTCCCACCTTTGAAAAGATGAGGCCTGGATGGAGAAAAAGAGGCTGTTCTTTCTCATATATTCTCAGCTGCCAAGCTTGGTATTTATAATTATACAATATTGAATGAATGTCAATTTTTTGTTCTTTCATTTTATTGTTGTACTCATTATATGTGTGTGTGTGTGTGTGTGTGTGTGTGTGTGTGTGTTGTAACAATCCAGCTAGCAGCTGCTGTGGGAGTATAAAACCAACAACAACCAGCTCACAGAACACTGCAAGCCCAGGTTCTTTTGATCTGCTTTATTAAGGAAAGCAATGTTAAGGGGTTAACAATCTTACTTTAATCCAGTATACAAATATCATTCACTCAGTTCAGGGGGAAAAGCCAGTACCCTGAGCTTCAAAGCAAATACAAACAAATTATAAACATCAACAGACAGACCTAGTCTGATTCAAATCTCAATGCATAGTTACCAGAGTTTAACAAAGTCCCAACATCTGAGTTTACAAGCTGGAAGGCTCTACAGCTCCCCAGAATCTCCACATCAGCGCACTGCCAAGACTGAGAGCCCTAAGCAAATAGCTCTGTCTTCTCTTTTTATGCACTCTTTAGACATCATCAAATGTCATCTGAGCAACCAGAACTTAAGCTCTTATTATTGGCTCTAGAGTTAGCACCTACTCCTAGGACTTTGAGGGCTTCATGCCCACATCGGTTTAGCACCTAGTAGCTAGGGGTTTGGGGCCTACTTGGGAGCTAAGATATAATCAGACCTCCCTTTGTGGGTCCTACCTGGAGCCCCATCTTAGTTATCTAATTTAATCAAGGAAATAAAGGCCAAACTCTTCAAGGGCACTTGGTTGAATTAAGTGCTAAGAGCCCATTTTGACTGCCAATGCAGTGTGTGTGTGTGTGTGTGTGTGTGTGTATGTATAGATAGATAGATAGATAGATAGATAGATAGATAGATAGATAGATAGATAGTTTTCTTGGTGTTGAAAACTTTCCTATGACAGTCAGAGACTCTGGACCAGAATCAATTTACAATGTCTTTCAAAATCTTTAGCTTTGATTATAATTCTTCTTATGAAGACATTATAGGAATGATTTTAAAGAAGATTCTGGGAAGATGATGGAGTAGGTCAGAAAATTCCAAGTTCTCCGGATTTCCTCCATAAACAAGACGAAAAACACTTCAGGGTCAGTGTAGAATAGCAAAAATAAACAAGAGTTGGGAGAGAACAGTGGTCCTCCTAGGACAACTAGAGAAGATTTGGAGAGAAATCCCAGCATGGAGGTTTAGACCCAGTGAAGAGCAAACACCTCCAAGTTAGCTCCACTGAAACAGCAAGTGGCAAGTCATGGGGGAAGCTAGGTTGGGTGGTAGCTTCCATGTCAGCCACAGGAATTTTCACCTCTTGTAAAGTGTGGGGAGTCAGGAGTCTTAGTGGGTGAAGATTGAGGGAGTCTCAAGGGATGCCAGGCTGTGCTCCTGAGAAGTGGTCCTGAGTGAGAAGAAGCCAGCACACACCCAGTGTGTGCAGAAGCAGTGGAGCGGGATGCTGCTGGCTGTAGACACAGGAGAGCTGAGTTCTTGGTCTTGGTCCCAGGCCAGAGGGGAGAAATGAAGGTCACAGCCACTGAAGGTTTCTCAGGGAGCAAGAGCATTTTCAGCATAGTGTGCCAGGGACCCCTAGCTGTGGCTTGGAAGCCGAAAGGAGTACAGAGGTTGAGCCCAGGACAAAACTCAAAAAATAACAGTAAGAAGGACCTGAGGCCAGAAATAGCATCTCCACACCCCAAGATTAGAGGTGATTATAATAATAAGCTGCTAAAATTAAAAAATGAGCAGAAAAAGAGAAAGAATCTAAATGTAGACAGTTACTATGGAAATAGAGAAGACTGGGGTTCATCTTCAGAGGAGGATGCCGAAATTAAAAAAGCATCGCCTACCCCAAAAAGTAATGACACATGTTCACCTGTCCATAGAAGAATTCAAAAAAGACTTCAAAAAGCAAGTAAAAGAGACTGAGGGGAAAAATTTAAAGTAAGTGCAATTCAAGACAATCAAGAAGATTGTGAAAAGAAAGTTAACCAACTAGAAGTGGCTATCCAGGATCTTAAGAAAGAAAACAACCCTTAAAAATCAGAATTGAGAGGAGGGAAGCTAGCAAAGTTATGAGAGATCAAGAAAATAAAATATGAATAATGAAAAATAGAAGAGAAAATGAAACATTATAGAATGGTATAAAATCTTTTGAATTCAGAAAAAAATAAGAGGGCAAGTGGATAGGGTGGAGGGAGAGGATAAGTGGGGGATTATTGGAGGAAGGGTAGGTTAAAGAATAGGAGGTCAAGAGAGCAGCTAGAGGTAAAGTAGAGGGGTGAGGAGGGATAGGAAGAGGGTGAGAAGGATAGTGAGGAAAATGGGAAGCAGGAAAATATAAATATATAAACATTTAGATAAATGGATTACACACACACACACACACAGATGTAAATGGGATGAATTACCCATGAAATGGAAAGTGATAGCAGATTAAAAATTTGAATTCAACATTATGTAAAAAGCAGGAATAGTAATCATGATCTCAGACAAAGTTAAAGCTAAAATCAGATTTAAGCAAAAGAGAAAAATAGAGAAACTACACTACGTGTCAGCAATATTGATCAATAGTTTTAGATCATAAAAAATAACTAGACAGCATAAAAAATGAGAGCCAAAATAGACATAGGAACTAACTATAGGAATATAAAAACATAACACCTTTTATATAAAGTTAGTTCTAAATAATTGAAGTAATATTTACTGTGCATGGACAGGTAATGCTAATATAATTTTAAAATGACAATTTTACCTAACAAATCTATTTAAGTAATACCATCCCAATTACATTACTAAAAATTATCTTACTAAGTCAGAAAAATAATTACAGGGTTCATTTGGAAAAGCAGCAGGTCAGAAACTTCAAGGAAAACAGGAGAAAAAAGATGTGAAGGAACTAGATTCAGTAGTATCAGACCTTAAGTGATATTATGAGAGCAGTGTTGAAGTATAAAATGGATAATTTTGATTATTTTAAATTAAAAGTTCCAGTGTTTAAATAAAACCTATGTAACTGAGAATAGAGAGAATGCAGAAAATTAGGGGGAAAAAACTCTCATAGACAATATCCCAGATAGAATGTGTTTGGGTCAGAATATGTTGTGTAGGAAATGATGAGTTGGTGGATTCAGAAAAATATGGAAAGACTTATGAAGGAAGATGCTATCCACCTATAGAGAAGTAGGTGACAAGTAGAAACAAGCATAATTCGATCTTACATATATGCATTTGAGTGTATATGTGTATGCTTATGAATATGTGTATATGTATGTATATGTGTATATATATGTGTGTATGTACGTGTATATATTATGTGCATCTGTGTGTATACATATATCCATGTTCTATCTATGTATGTATATCTGTACTTAATTGTAGCCTTCTTGAGTCAGGGGAAAGAAAGAGGGAAAAAATAAAGTAAAAACTACACAGCAAAGGACAAAAGAAAACATACAAGGAAGCAGAAGAAAGATGGACAGCTTTGAAAATAATGTGTACTACTTATATAGGTTTTCTTGAAATGGAAATTTTTTTGCTTTATTTTGAATCCTCTCATGTTCTGGGTATACATGGAAATGTTTTTTTTTTCCTTTTCTTATTTTATCTTTAAGTTTAAAATAAATTCAAATATAATAAATATAAATATAAAAATAAATATAATAAAAAATAAAAAGAATGACTTTGTAGGCAAGGGCCTTGCGGACAGAATCCAGGTCTTATACTTCTTTTATATCTCAAAGGACCTAACACTTTGTTAGACAGATAGCACATGTCGGATAATTACTTGTTGAAGGCACAATTAATTACTAGGGTAACCACTCCTGACCACGGTGAGCTGACCACAAAACCCTCTGAGATTTGCAGTTTTTTCCACTTTGAGAAGAGAGGAAACAAAAATGAGAAAAACTCTTGAATGGGGGTCAGAAGTTTTCCCTCCCTGGTATGACTGATTGGTGAGAGACTCTAAAGAACTAGGAAGGAAAGGAGAAATGGCAGTCATCCTAGAGCAGCATATCGAGACTGAAGCCAAGCTTGTGCCAGCCACATTTAGAGCTCACTTCAGTAAGACTGAGGAATAAGACCTCCATCTGACTGGACAAATGGGGAAGTGCAGGTGACTGTGGGTGTTTTATCAAATCCACTCATTCACAGGAACAGGAGCTTGCAAAGAAACAAACACAAGAGAACAACGATGCAAGGGGCCTCACCTTACTTCCATTGGTGTTTTCTTTAAATTTATTGTGATAAAGTACACATTTGCTGGATTTTATATTATTTATCATAAATACCTGTGGCAACCCTGTCCTTATGTTGAAGCACGAGGGTGCAAAGGGAACTGCACAGGAAAGGGTGACCTTTCCTAGCTCAGGGCTGGAGGCCCAACTGCAAGCCTATCGTGAGCGAGTTTTGTTCTTTAAATGGGGGAACAAGTATGAGCTGTTTCTTAATGCCATTCCAAGTGCAGAATTGCTATAAATCTGAGCTCTGTTTTATAAATCAATGTCCTAGACACAAGTTAGGGTTATACTAGGCATCTGTACAACACACAGACTGATAAATTAGAGTCAGAGCACCTGGGTTCAAATCCCAATTCTTCTTCCTTTCTATTGTAAAGACCCCTAGGAAAAGTCATTTCAGCTTTAATTTAGGCCCTCATTTCCTTAATGAGGGGGCTGGACTAGAGTACCTGTAAGAAACCTTCCAGATCTATATTTAAGATTTAGAGTTCATCTACATTGTTTTAGATAATTCTTTGCAGTAATCAATAACTCAGCCAGGTTAACTTCTCCATCTTGAAGGTCATAAAGAAGCCTAATGGGATAATGGAAAGGACGCTGACCTAGTAACCAAGATACTTGAACACTAGTTCCAGCTCTCTCACTAACTAGCTGTCTGATCCTAAACAAGTAGCTTAGTTTATCCAGGCTTCTATTTTGCCTGGAAGATGAAGGGATCAAAAGTAGTTTGTCTCTAGGCTTCCATGGAGCTCACTGTCAGAACCTGAATTACCTTCAGCATACATCGAGATCACATATCACAACTTTAATTTTCAAACTCCAACTTGAGTACGTACTATACTGTCAACAACGTTTGATCCTAATGCTGCTGACGTAATACACTCATGACTAAATAACTGCTGTCATTGCTCTCAGGAATCACATGGCACTCTTACTTTCCAATAAAGCATCCACCAGCACCCATGGTACTACAGATTCACTCAGGATAAAGCCCTCCATAAACTTCTCCTAAGAAGGCATTTGATGAGTCCAGATTCAGGATCCATGTGCTGCTTATATCTCCTACTACTTCAACAGTTTCATAAAACTTGCTTAGCCATGCACTCATTTCACACAGCCACACACTAGGAAATGTCCTAGTTCTGGAATAATGAAAGCATTCTGCCCTATCCTAGCAGCCACTCAATAGGCTTGGGACGGGGAGGGAAAAGGCAGGTGGGAGCCGCAAAAAGAGGTATTTGTAGTCTCCCTGCCCCTCAACTTTCCTTAGTATATGTTATGTTAGCAAAGAGCTCTGCCACATCCACACAGCAGAGTGAGCACGGGTTGGCTGCTAAGCGTGCTTTATATCTTTGCATCTACAAAGAGAAACATGAGCCAAAGCCTAAATGCTTCTGAACCCAGTGTAAACTAAGGCACTGATTTAAAACTCTACTGGAGGTCTAACACTAGAGTAGAATTTTGAGATGAAATTCAGCACCGAAAATACGCTTTGATTGTGACTTTGAAAAATATATTGACATCTACTCTAGAAAAAAATCAATCTCTCAGTCAATACTTGTCCTCAGTCAATACTGGCATTTCTCCTCATTAATGACAATGCACTGCCCTTGACACTGATGATGAGTTCTTGGCTTTTGAAGGTGAATTCAGTGTTTACAGAGTGTTTGACATCAATCAGGAAGAGAGTTGGTCTGCTACATCCATATCTATTTGGCATCAATGGGAAGATGATATATGGATTTGAGTGTCATAAGAAATGATTGTCAAGCTAACGTTGTAAACTTGTGATGGTGACAGGAAGAGCTGAGTTTTGATTGATCTTTTACAGGTATGAGTATTCTGTTTTAATAACCTATATTTGTATTTAGTAAGCTGACATAATTTTTTTCTTAAATTCAATAATAACTGAAAACTTATACAATTTCTGTTTAATCCAACTCACTGCAATAAGTCCTTCTTAAACACTCATATGATAGACATGGTGCTATGCATTGTTTTTGATGCTGGGGATATAGAGACAAACACAAAAATGTCTCTATTATACAGAAACTTAAATTTAACTGGAGGAAACTACATCTATGCAAATAAAAACATCACACATACATGTATGGCTGTATTTATGTTGTACATATGTACATAGATGCAACATAAATATATATGTTTACATATGTGTGTATATGTGTGTATGTGTATACAACATAAATACATAGTCATTTTAGGGGCTGGAGTACACTAGCAAATGGGAAAATTAGGAAAATTCTACTGTAGGAGGTAGATCTTTGCACTGGTAATTAAGGTAGGACTTTTTTTTTTTACTGTTTTCCCTTTTGGACCACTGAAGTAACCAAATCCCTTTGATGAGTCTGGCCTTTGTTTCTTTAATTAAATTCAGGAGACTTTGATGATCTGCTTAAGAAAAGAGAAAGCCTAGTTCACATAGGTTTGAGTCACATGGTTGTGATGCCCTTTGATCCTGAGCAGGGTATATAAACTCAGGTTAGCATTTTGTTTGGGGCTGTCACTTACTGGAAAAGTGTCATGTGATTTGACCAGACTCTAGGTAACCATCATGGAAGGGCCACCCCCTCCCCACCAGATTTAGAAAAATCCAGATGTTGGTGCCTCTCTGGGAACTATGTATTGCTATGGATAGATGGTTTGTGTTATTTCCTCTGTTTATATAATGTATGTTTGTAATTTCTGTTTGTATTCTCTCTGAAGTTCAGGATGCTGGCTTTCCCCTCTGAACTAAGCGAATGATGTATGTATGTTGAACTAAAGTGAGACTGTTAACCCCTTAAAGTTGCTTTCCTTAGAAAAGCATATCTAAGAATGTGCTGGCAGCTCTTCTGTGTGCTGGAGTTGTTGGTCCTCCACCCCCACTGCAGCTGCTAGCAACATTGTTGTTACAATCTTAAAGAGTTACAGGGGAAGAGCATTTCAGGGATTGAGAATAGCCTATCTATTCAAAGGAAAGGAGACAGAAGACAGAACATGTAATACCACATGGGCCAGTGAGACTGACATAAAGTACGTACCCTAGAGGAATGGAAAGTCCATTTAAGAAGAGAGAATAGAGTGAAATTCTAAGGAGCTATAAATACCAGAGAAGTCTCTATTTTTCATCCTCAAAGCAACAGGGAATCACTGAAGCTTCTTGAGTATAGGAAAGCTAATTAGTCAATCAGCATTTATTAAATGCCTATTATGCGCACACACTAGGATAAGTACTAGGGACACAACGAAAAGTGATATACAGTCCTTGCTCTCAAGAAGCTCTTAGTCTACTGGGTGAGACAACTTGCAAACAATTATGCACAAAGAAGCTACATACAGGATAAATTAGAAATAATCAATAGAAGAAAAACACTAGCATCGAGGGGAACAAGGAAATGCTTACTGTAGAGGTGAGATTTTTGCTGAGATTTGAAGGAAGCCAGGGAAGCAGAGAGGAAGAGGGAGGGTTTCAGGCACTGGGGACAGCCAGTGAAAATGCTCCATTTTGGGAGATGAGGTGCCATGTGAAAATAACAAGGAGAAAAGTGTCACTGGTGAGAAAAAGATGTGTGTATATGTGTGTGTATGTGAGGGGGGTGGAAGTGCAGGGGCTGTGTGTAAGAAGACTAGAAAGGTAAAAAAGTGGTCAGGTTGTAGAGGGCTCTAAAAGTCAAAGAAATTTATATTTGATCGTGGAAGAAATATGGAGGCAGTGGAATTGATTCAATAGTGAGGGGACATGGTCAGACTTGTTTAGAAAAATCATCAGGACAGCTTAGTGGAGGATGGACCAGTGTGTGGAGAGATTTGAAGTAGGAATATCACCAGCAGGTTACTGAGACAGTCCAGGCTTGAGATGATCAGGACCTGTACCAGAGTGATAGCAGTGTCAGAGGAGAAAAGGAGGGGCAGATAAAAGAGATGTTATATGGGTAGTAATGACAGGACCTTGCTAGGAAAATGAGGAATCAAGGCTCGCATCTAGGTCACAAGTGAGCTGCGTGGGGGGAGGCACTGGGCTAGTTTCATGGGTTTTTTTTTGTTTGTTTTGTTTTTTAAATTTATTTTTAATATGTTTGGTTTTCAGCATTGATTTTCACAGGCGTTTGAATTACAAATCTTCTCCCCATTTCCTCCCCCCCCCCAGTCCAAGATGGCGTACGGTCTGGTTGCCCTGTTCCCCAGTCTGCCCTCCCCTCCGTCACCCCATTCCCCTCCCATCCCCCTTTCCCTTCCTTTCTTATAGGCCAAGATAAATCTCTATGCCCCATTGCCTGTGCATCTTATTTTCTAGTTGCATGAAAAAAAAA
>JAQQSZ010002418.1:0-14761 GCA_028646595.1 Phalanger gymnotis | reverse complement strand
TTCAGGCTCCACAGACCCACGAACCAGCCTCCCCATTTTGATATTTTGATCAAAAGCTTCCAGGCCCAGTAAGTGCGCCTCACAAGAGTAACCAGGAGGCCACAGAAAAACATGATGGTATTAAACCAAATCATATTCATACTTTCCCTCTCTGGTAAGAAGATTACCCACTGGCCTCAAGTCCTTGCTCGGCACTCCTTGGTCCACACTCAGGTCGGCTCTGCTTCCGCAGCTGCTGCTTTGGGTTCGGCCTTATCTTCAGCCTCAGCCACAGCTGTCTCTGGCTCCAACAGAAAATCACTCTTCAAGCTGTCTTCTCTGAATGACCAGAGCTTAGTGCTTCTTGAGTTGGCCCCTCCCCTTAGGCCCTGGGAGGCTCACATCCACATAGATTAGGTCAACACCTAATAGGCCATGGCTCTGGAGCTAACACCTCCCCTCAGCCAGCCCCATGTTGGGCTCTACTTCAGTCATCAGTCCACACCCACATAGGCTCCACACCCAGCAGGGCTCTGGACCTGGGGCTTAGCACCCAGCAAGGCTTAATGAAACACACTGAGCCACTCAAAGAAAACAAACTCAAAGAAGCCAACACAGAGGCTCAGGGATCTCTGTCCCAGGTTTCTTGTTCTGTGGATTATGAGTCTAGTTACTGGCTTTGTGTATTATTGCCTTCGGTTTCCTGAGGTGTGGGGGAGGGGTCTGGCTGCCTGAAGTCTCCTTTTTTTCCCCGGGGCTGCTCTCCAGCACTGTTGCTCTTCAGCTATTGTCTCAGCTATTTGTTGTCTGTTCTTGGGTCTGCCACTTACCCTGGCTGTGCAAAGGTATGTCTGGGCTCCTGGTGTTGATCCCTGATGGCTTGGCCCCTCTAGGACTTAGGAACTCCCACTGATCAGCCACTAAAGCCTCATTTCTGTCTCCTTTATTCCAGCATTTTCCCCAAGGTATTCTCTGGGTCAGGGAGGGAGGGATTAGAGCCATTTACTTGGCCATTATGTCTCCCAGAAGTTTGAGAAGGCACATTTCAAACCTTTGGGCTACAAGCCTCAGGAGAACATGTCTCACAGCTGCAGGTGTTGTGCTGCTACCTCTCATCATTTCAACAGACTCCCATCCTGTGTTGAGAGGCCTGGGGATCTCTTCCAGTTTCAGGCACCCAGCTTTCTCCCAGCCATGATTGCTGGCTGGTGTCTGCAGCTGCTTCTGCTTTGGTGCTGTCTGGTGCAGCTCTGCATGCCTAGCACTCTTCCAGCCTACAGATTGTCCTATTGACTTTTTGGACTCTCCTGGCTTGGAAATTTGCCCCACTCAGACTACTAGCAGCTTTGAACTCTCTCAAATCTGCTCAGATTCACTTTTTAAGAGGTATCTGACAGAACTTGAGAGAGAACTCCGGTAAGATGCTGCTTTCATGTGTCCATCTTGGCTCCTCTTACAGTCATTTTTTACATTACTATGGAGGCATTTGGGGGAGAGCTCAAAGAAGTCCCTTCTTTTACTCCACCATCTTGGCTCTGCTCCCAGAAAAGTCTTTCATAGAAAATCTCTCAGATGGAATGGGATCGGGTTGGAATATTGCTGTGGTGTATGAAATGATGAGGTGCTTGATTTTAGAAAGCATGGAAATATTGGATTATGAATAAAGACTATTCACCTTCAGTGAAACAGAAGAAAAGTAGAAATAAACATAGTATACTCTTACTTATATGTATATGATTGTATATGTGCAAATATGTGTATGATCAAAACTATATATATATATATGCATGAGTACATGTATGTATGTGCATATGCATATGTATATATGTGTGTATAGACACACACACTATTTATATTTATATCTTCACTTAATTGTAGCCTTTGGGTGGGTGGGGTCAGGGAAAATAATAAATAAAAAATGGATAACAGAGAACAAAATAAAACCAAGAAGGAAGCAAAGAAAAGCTGAACAGCTTTGAAAACAATGTGTAGTACTTGTTAAATAGCTATTCTTGAAATGGAAATTTATTGCTTTATACTGAATCCCCTCTTATGTTCTCTGGTGTACATGGCAATTCTTTTTTTTTTCTTTATTTTATTCTGTAGTTAAGTTTAAAATAAATGTAAAGACTTGAAAATAAAAGAATCAACTATCCAGCAAAATTAAACATAAACTTTTAGGGGAAATAGTGGATATTCAATGAAATAGGAGACTTTCCAAGTTTCCTAATGAAAAGACTTGAGCAGAACAGAAAATCTGATCTTCAAATACAACACTTAAGGGAAGCATAAAAAAGGTAAACCAGAAAGAAAAAAAAAACACTATGACATTCAATAAAGTTAAACTGTTTACATCTCTACATGGGAAGATGATATTTGTAACTCTTAAGACTTGTATCTTAATTAATTCAGTTAGGAGTATAGTTAGACCAGTCCATGAAAGGATTTCGGGTGGCCCATGAAAAATGTATAGTATGTAAAACAAGTCCTCACAATGTGCTGTCAGTGAGCTATGTATTGTGTAGGCCTGATTTAGACAAAGGATGTGCTTATAAGATGAGTCTGATGTGATGAAAAAAAATACTAATTAAAGGTTAAAAAAAGGATAGTACTGGCGTAGGAGGAAGGGGGAGGCAGAATGGGGTAAATTACATCTCACAAAGAGGCATGAAAGATGTATTACAGTAACGGGAAAGAAGGGAGGACTTGAGCATTGTTTGAACCTTACTCTCATTGGATTTGGCTCAAAGATGGAATAACATACATACTCGGGTATAGAAATTATTCTTACCCTCTAGGGAAGTAAATGAGGAAAGGGAAATGAAAGGGGAGGGGAGTGCTCAAAGAAGGGAGGGCAGGGAAGGGAAAAGGGAAAGAAAAGGGAGGGGGGTTGATAGAATAGAGGGCAAATAGGGGGAGGTATTGCTCACATACAAACCCTGGTGAGTAGGGATACTGTGAAAAAGAGAGAAAAAAAGCATAAAAAGGGAGGAAATATGATGGAGGGAAACACACAGGTAGTAATCAGAACTATAAATATGAATGGCTTGACTCTTTCATAAAACAGAAGTGAATATCAGAGTAGATTAAAAACCAGATTAATAATACAGGGTATTCCTAAAGTCTAGACACATAAGCAAAAATGCATATTTTCAGGAAATGAAATGAAAGAAAATTTTATTTAATTGGAATATTAACAAATAACATTTTCAATATGATTTCAACCATTTGTGATGCAAAGGTTGAAAATTTTATTTAATTGGAATATTAACAAATAACATTTTCAATATGATTTCAACCATTTGTGATGCAAAGGTTGATGCATTTTGCAAGATTCACATGAACTAAAAGCAATAATTCCACATTGCCATCAACTGCCTTTGTGTCCAGACTTTAGGAACGCCCTGTGTATTGTTTGCTAGAAACACATTTGAAGCAGAGAGATACACACAGAATAAAGGTAAAAAGCTGAAGCAGAATATATTATGCTGCAGCTGAAGTAAAAAGAGCAGGGGTAGCAATCCTGATCTCAGACAAAGAAAAAACAAAAATAAACCTAATTAAAAGAGACAAAGAAGGAAACTACAGCTAGCTAAAAGGTACCACAGGGAATGAAGTCATATCAATCCTAAATATATATGCAGCAAGTAGTATAGCATCCAGAATCTTAGAGGAGAAGTTAATTGAGTTACAAGAAGAAATAGCAAAACTATACTAGTGGGGAACCTCAATCTCCCCCTATCAGAACTAGATAAATCTAATCACAAATTAAACAAGAAAGAAGTCAAGGAGGTGAAGAGAATTTTAGAAAAGTGAGATATGATTGAATTCTAGATAAAACTGAATGGGAATAGAAAGAAATATACCTTTTTCTCAGGAGTACATGGCACCTACATAAAAAGCGATCATGTATTAGGGCATTAAAAATCTCACAACCAAATGCAGAAAGGCAGAGATATTAAGTGCAACCTTTTAAGATCATGATGCAATAAAAGTTAGATGTAATAAAGGGCCAAGGAAAGATAATCTAAAAACTAATTGAAACTAAATAATCTACTCTCAAAGAATGAGTGGGTCAAACAACAATTCAATTCTTTTTATGGAGACAGGGATGATTGACACTATATCCACATCTGATATCTCAAAAGGGAATGTGAACTGGTCTCTAGCCCAAAAAGCCATACTGGAAGAGCTAAAGGAGGATTTTAAAAACCAAATTAGGGAGGTAAAAGAAAAAATGGAAAGAATGGAAAAAAAACCAGTGATGAAATCAAGTCCTTAAAAATAAGATCAGCAAAATGGCTACAGAGATTCAAATTCTAAATAGAGAAAATGACACCCTGAAAGGCAAAATCAACCAATTGGAAAGGAGACTCAAAAGCAAAATGAAGACAGCAACTCATTAAAAATAAGAATTGAGCATGTGAAAGCTAATGACTCTATGAGGCATCAAGAAGTAGTAAAACAAAATTTAAAGAATGAAAAAAAAATAGAAGAAAATCAAGTAAGAGAAGTAAAGGAAAAATTGGGAAGAGAAATGAGAGTGATGCAAGAAAATCATGAAAAACAAGTCAATGCTTTGATAAAGGAGACCCAAAAAATACTGAAAAAAAACACCTTAACAAATGTACTAACCCAGGGGGCAGAGCCAAGATGGCTGTTTAAAAGCAGGGGCTTACTTAAGCTCTCCCCCAAATCCTTCCAAACACCTGGATTAGATGGGGCTGAGCAGGCCTCAGGATCCTGAATCACTGAGCAGTAGCAGTTACCATACTTCCCAACCCACAAACACAAAAGACAACTGAACAGATCAGTGGGAAAACTACTGGATCTGGGTGAGGGAATTGTGTGGCACAGCCATAGCCCCAGGTGGCAGAGATGGCTGCAGAGGCAGTGGCAGCAGCCGCAGTGGCAGTAGCTGCTTCTGGAGCTCCTGGCTCACACAGTGGGAGGAATCAAGCAGCTAATCAGAGCAGAAGTACAGAAATCTCTTTGCTCATTCTGAGGCAAGATTCTCTTGCTTTGCCCTTCTTGGACCTGTGTTTCAGTTCTGCTTGGTAGTTTTTGCAGGAGAATGAGCAAGTGGTAGAGTGTAACAGAGCTTTGTGGTGGCTGTGCAAAACCCCTGAAGCTTGGGACAAAGCACTCTACACTCTGAAAGCAATCATTCAATGATTCTGCATCAAAAGCCTGCAAGAAAAATATGAATTGGTCTCGGGACATGGAAAAGCTCAAAAAGGATTTGGAAAATTAAGTAAGAGAAGCAGAGGAAAAATTGGGAAGAGAAATAAGAGTGATGCAATCAAATCATGAAAAACGAGTCAGCGACTTGCTAAAAGGAGACCCCAAATTGCTGAAGAAAATAACACCTTAAAATAGACTAACCTAATAGGAAAAAGGGCTTATAAAAGCCATTGAGGAGAAGAATGCCTTAAAAGGCATAATTAGCCAGATGGAAAAGGTGGTCCAAAAGACCACTGAAGAAAATAATGTCTTAAAAATTAGAATGGAGCAAGTGGAAGCTAGTGATTTTATGAGAAATCAAGAAATTATAAAACTGAACCAAAAGAATTAAAAAATGGAAGGCAATGTGAAATATCTCATTGGAAAATGCACTGACCTAGAGTATAGATCCAGGAGAGATAATTTAAAAATTATTGGACTACCTGAAAGCCATGATCAAAAAAAGAGCTTAGACATCATCTTTCAAGTAATTATCAAGGAAAACTTCCCTGATGTTCTAGAACCAGAGGGTAAATTATAAATTGAAAGAATCTACTGATTGCCTCTTAAAAAAGATCCCACAAAAAAAAACTCCTAGGAATATTGTAGTCAAATTGCAGAGGTCCCAGGTTAAGCAGAAAATATTGCAAGCAGGCAGAAAGAAACAATTTAATTAATGTGCAAACACAATCAGGATAACACAAGATCTAGCAGCTTCTACCTTAAGGAATTGAAGAGCTTGGAATATGATATTCTGGAGGTCAAAGGAGCTAGGATTAAAACCAAGATTCCCCTACCAAGAAAAACTGAATATAATGCTCCAGGGAAAAATATAGATTTTCAAAAAAATGGAGGACTTTCAAGCATTTTCAATGAAAAGACCAGAGATGAATAGAAAATTTGACCTTCAAGTACAAGAATCAAGAGAAGCATGAAAAGGTAAACGGGAAAGAGACATCATAAGGGACTCACTAAAGTTGAAACATTTGTTTACATTTCTACATGGAAATATGATATTTGTAATTCATTAGATCTTTCTCAGTATTAGGGTAGTTGAAGGGAATAAATATATACATACATACCTATATGTATATATGCATACATATATACATACATTTGTACACATACACACATGTATATATATATATGTATACATATGTATATATATATATATACATATATACACATACACACACGTATATACATATATATGTGTGTGTATGTGTATAGACAGAGGGCACAGGGTGAGTTGAATATGAAGGGATGATATCAAAAAATAAAATAAAATTAAGAGGCTAGAGGGGAATATATTGGGATAAGGAGGAAAGCAGAGATATAATGGGGTAAATTATCTCAAATAAAAGTGTCACGAAAAAGCAGCTAAAATGGAAGAGAAGAGGGGGCAGGTGAAAGGGAATGAGCGAATGTCGCTTTCATTGGATTAGAATTAAGGAGGGAATAACATACACACTCAATTGGGTATCATACCCAACAGGAAAGTAAGGGGGAAGGGGATAAGGTGGGGATGATCGAAGGGAGGGTAGATTGGGAGAGGAAGTAGTCAAAAGCAAACACTTTTGACAAGGGACAGGGTCAAGGGAGAAGAGTGAATTAAGAGGGACATGATAGGATGGAGGGAAATATAGCTAGTCTTTCACAATATAACTATTATGGAAGTGTTTTGCATAATGATACATGTGTGGCCTATGTTGAATTGCTTGCCTTGTCAAGGAGGGTGGGTAGATAGGGAAGAAGGGAGAGAATTTGGAACTCAAAGTTCTAAAACCAAATGTTTAAAAATAGTTGTTTTTACACGCAACTCAGAAATAAGATATACAGTCAATGGGGTGTAGAAATCTATATTGTCCTCCAAGAAAGTAAGAGGAAAGGAGATGGGGGTGGTGGGGTTGGAGTGGGGTAATAGAACAAAAGGCAGGCAGGAGAAAGCGGCAATCAGAATTTATGACATCTTAGGGTGGGGGGGGGAGGGTAGAAATGGACAGGAAATTTTTAAATCAAAATTTTGTGGAAATCAATGTTGAAAACTAAAAATATTAAATAAAAAAGATAAAAAAGAAAGAAAAATGCTCTGGGGCAGCTAGGTGGCACAGTGAGTAGAGCATCAGTCCTGGTGTCAGGAGGACCTGAGTTCAAATGTGACCTCAGACACTTGACACATGTACTAGCTGTGTGACCTTGGGCAAGTCACTTAACCCCAATTGCCCTGATAAACAAAAAATAAAAAAAAATTAAAAAAAGAAAAGAAAAATGCCCTGAATCACTCTTGATTAGAGAAATGAAAATTAAATTTATTCTGAGGTGCTATCTCATACCTATTAGATTAGCTAATAGAACAGAAAAGGATAGTCACAAATGTTGGAGGGGATATGGAAAAAATGAGACATTAATGCACTGTTAGTAGAGTTTGAAATGATTTAACCATTAATTAGAGCAATTATGAACTATGCCCAAAGGGTTATAAAACCAAGAATACCCTTTGACCTAGTAATGCCACTACTTGGTCTCTATCCAAAAAGACTCAAAAAAGAAACCGACTTATACGTACAAAAATATTTGTAGCAACACTTCTGCTGACAAAGAATTGGAAATCTAGGGGATGTCTATTAATTGCAGAATGGCTGAACAAATTATGCTATGTGATTTTGATGGAAAGCTGTTGTGTAATAAGAAGTAATGAGCAGGATGGTCTCAGAAAAACACAGAAAGACTTGTAGGAGCTGATGCAAAGTGAAATATACTTTGTACAAACTAACAGCATTGTAGTAAGATGATTGATTAAATGACTTAGCTATACTCAGTCATACAGAGATCAAAGACAAGTATGAATGACTTATGATGAAAAGTATTATCTACCTCCAAAGAAATAATTGATGGTGTTCAAATACAGACAGAAGCATATTTTTTGGAAATTTTATTCTTTTTGGGTTTTTTGTTTCTTATGGGGGGGTTATGTTTTCTTTCACGTGACTAATATGGAAATATGTTATTGCATGACTACACATGTGTAACCTGTGTTGAATGGCTTGCCTTCTCAAGGAAGAGTGTGAGGAAGATGGAAGGGAAAGAATTTGAAATTCAGAGTTTGAAAATTTACTGTTGATTTTTTTTTGCATGTAACTGTCCTCAATAAAATACTAAATAAATTTCAAAGAAAAATTAAATCTGAAAAAACACTTATTATTTGAGAAAACTTCTGAGAAACCTGGAAAATAGTATGGCAGAAACTAGGTACAGACCAACATCTTATGTGTATACCAACGTCAAAATGAGTACATGATTTGAGCATAAATGTGATACCATAAGCAAATCTGGAGAACAAGGAATAGTTTACCTGTCAGATCTATGGAAAAGGAAAGAATTTCTGATGAAACAAGTGATAGAAGACATTAGATTACATCAAATTAAAAAAAAGACTTTGCACAAATAAAGCCAATGCAAGCAAGATTAAAAGGGAAGCAGAAAGCTTTGAAACAATTTTTATAGACAATGTTTCTGATAAAGGCCTCATTTCTCAAATATGTAGAGAACTGAGCCAAATTTACAAGAATACAAGTCATTCCCCAGTTGATAAATGGTCAAAGGATATGAACAGGTGGTTTTTAGATGAAGAAATCAAAGCTATTTACAGTCATATGAAAAATGTTCTAAATCACTTTTGATTAGAGAAGTGCAAATTAAAACAACTCATACATATCAGATTTGCTAATATGACAGAAAAGGAAAATGATAAATGTTGAAGATGTAGGAAAATTGAGACATTCATTCACCATTGGTGGAGTTGTGAAGTGATGCGACCATTCTGGAGAGCAATTTGGAATAATGCCCAAATAACAATCAAACCGCAATACTCTTTGATCCAGCAATAAAACTACTAAGGCTATATCCCAAAGAGATCTTTAAAAGTGAAAAGGACCTACATGCACAGAAATATTTATAGTAGCTCTTTTTATGGTAGCCAATAATTGGAAATTGAGTAGATGCCCAACAATTGGGGAATGGTTGAAGATGTCGTGGTATATGAATGTAATGGAATACTATTGTGCTATGAGAAATGAGGAGCAGGTGGATTTCAGAAAAAAAAATAAAACCTGTAATGATTCACATAAAATGAGGTGACTGAAGTGAGCAGAACCAGGAGAACATTGTACAGAGTAACAGCAACATTGTTCAATGATCAATTTTGATAGACTTAGCTCTTCTCAGCAACACAATGATCTGCGACAATTCAAAAACACTCATGATGGAAAATTCTATCCACATCTAGAGAAAGAACAATGGAGTCTGAATGCAGATCAAAGCATACTATTTTCCTTGTTTTGTTGCTTGTCCCTTTTTTCTGATTCTTCTTTCACAATATTAATAATGTGGATATATATTTACATGAATGCACATGCATATGCTATATGAGATTGCTTATCATATTTGGGAGTAGGGATAGGAGGGAGAGAGCAAGAAAAAAAATTGAAACTCAAAATCTTATAAAATGAATATTGAAAACATTTTTTGCATGTAATTGGAAAAAACAAAATACCGTTTACAAAAAAAAAATAAACAGCTAAAAAGAAAATATTAGAGTGCCAGGAAAGTGGTGGAATAGTAGCCCTCATACCTAGCTAACCACAAAATTTGTGGAAGGAAAAGAAGTGTTTCATATATTATGTGACTTAAAAGTTTTCAGAACTACACCCATAATGTTAAGGAAACCTTAGAAATGAAAAATAAAAAAAGACTTGAGATAATATCAGTGTACTCACTCCTCTAACACACTTGGTAAGTTGTTTTCAGTGAATGCAAGCAATCTCACAGGCTTTTCTTTGAATCCTTATCCAATTTTCATACAAAAGAGACTCGGTTATAACCCTTCCTCACTTCACAAAAGGTTGTAGGTACTGATTCTATTCAGACATCTGAAGGAAAGGGCAGAAGTTTGGAAACTAGCAGAGCAGAGGAGACTAACATAGCACAGAGTACACTAATAGAGCAGAGCCAGCTAGAGAAGTAAAATATCTTATATCCCCAAGTTAAAGGGGGACTGGAAACCCAGCTGGTGTATACAGACTATGTTGAAGAATTAACCCAGAGCTCTGTAATTTTAGCTTATTCAAAGCATTTTTTTTTATTTCTTGCACAAGGGAAGAGCCAAGCTATAAACACTCTAACTGGGTATCATAGTCAAACTCTGCATCTGAGTTGAATAAAGTTGAATTATTTATAATCTTTTGAAAATAAAGAAAAATCAAGTGAGGTTGGTTCAAAATTAGATAGGAGAAGGAAGTACGAAGTTAAGAGACTGGTGAAGGTACATAATATTGGGAGACTCAGTGAGGATTAGTGGCCAAATAAGGTTTTTTTAATATTCTGAGAAAGATTTAAATATTAATGGATAATTGATTACAGCAAATCGAGCAGGCAATTTTCTATTTTTTTTCTGCCACAGACAACAATGCTTGTCATGGGAATACCTTCAGGATATTGATATATAAATTAACTAATATTTTGCAGATCTCTAAAATAACAGCAAAGAGCAATGATTCCCCAGTTATTGTTAAAAATAGATTGATCTATGGGTTAAAAAAAGAAAAAAAAATTGTGATCAAAAGGACCTAAGTGGATGATATTTAAGAGGAACATGAATCATGACAATGAAAGAAGAAAGAGGTAACAACACTCTTTGGGGCTACATCCTGATATCTCTTATAAGTGAATCAGTATCTTTTATTGGAGTGATCACATAAAGGGAAAATGATCTCCTGGAAAGAAAAAAAGTAAATGATAATTCAGAATTGGAGATTCACCTCCATCCAGTCCATCAATGAATAGAATAGTAATTGTAATGTATCTCATCTCAAATAAAAGTATGAAGCTATTGGGGGAAAAAGGATAAATTAATGGAAAGGATGGAGTATGAGGGAGAGGGGGATTAGGAGAAGAAAAATATTCTTGCAACAGGAGGGAAAGGGAGAGGGTATAATTTGAGATTATACACAAGGGCTCGGAGTGTGGTGTGGGGTAGTATATGTCTGTGGGAAAAGATAGGGATTCTACCATAGGTTTCATTGATGAGGAAGGTATATATACCTTCTCCAAGAAAGAATTATCCTTCCCAATAGCACATCTCACCACAGGAAATGTATTAATCCCTAGGTGCAACTACCATTCAGGGTGATTACAGAAATAGAAAACTTAGTAGTGGTGAGTTAACATGGCAAAGAAAGGGGTTAGGACCGGATTTCGTGGCTCAGTACACAAAGTAACTTGAACAATACCATAATATTTTCTTTAAAAATGGATATTTCTTAGGGTAAGTTACAACAATGAAGAAAAGGGGAGGTTGAGCTAAGTAAATAATAAAAATTAAAATGATTACAAGGTTCATATTTTGTGCTCTTAGAAATTCATCCTCATTAGGGATAGAGAGAGAATAAGGAAGGAACTTGCAAGGATATAGAACATGAACCAAAAAAAAATTTCAAAACAGAAGGGGAGGGAAGTTAAAAAACATAATGAAAAAGCAAAAACAAATTGGGAATCTGACATAGGAAAAGCATATTATTTAAACTAAAAGATTAGAGTGAACATGGTAAGAGAGAAAAGATTTTGAACCATACACTTAGTTGAATCAGGAAAGAGAAGCATTAAAAGAAGGGAAAAACAGATTAAAGATGAAAGGAGAAAAGAATCATTTGAATGAAGTCAAGGAATTTGGGATAGAACATGCAAATGTAAAAGAAGTCAAGAGGAAATAAATCTGTGGGAATTAACTTGAATCAAAGTGTAACATAATCAAAGTAAGCCAATATACTGACTCAAAAGAAGAAAATAACAAAATCAACTTAAAGCCAAATAAAGATAAGCCTAAAATAATAATCTTAAATGTGTATAAATTAAATCACTTAATAAAAACAAAGTCATAGAATGGATAAGAAAACAAAGTCACCTAATCTCTTTGTGCAAGTATGTAGCAACAATCTGCTAGCAGCTCCAGTGGCATGCAAGACCAACCAACAAACAGCACACAGAAAGCTGCCAACACAGATTCTTTGATCTGTTTTTCTAAGGAAAGCAAATTTAAGGGGTTAACAATCTAAGTTCAATCACACATACAAATATTCTTCACAGTTCAGGGGGAAAAGATCAGCCTCCTGAACTTCAAGGCAAATACAAACAGAAATTACAAACATCAACAGACAGACCTTGTCTGATTCAAATCACAACACATAGTTACCAGAGAAGAACCAACATCTGAGTTGAAAAACTGCAGTGGGGTTGGGGGGCACAGTTGCAGCTTACCCAGAGTCTCAACACTTCTTCCATGAGTGAACGCCAGAACTCAAATGCCAAGCTCCCCTCAATTATATCCAGTTTGGAGCCCTGAGGGCTCTGACCTCACCCAGGCTGGGTGTGTGAAAGTACCCAATCCCAAGTATCACATCATATACAATTCAATGACTTGATAATATTAATGCTGAGAAACACTTCAAGGCAAAATCCCACTTTATCTGTCCCATTCAAACACTTCAGAGAAGAACAGCAAAAAAATGCCACCTTAATTACTATTACAAAGTAATAGATCTAGAAAGCAAGAACATATAGAATGAACATTTAGATATTTATTATGCATTAGATGGGTCAAAAAGGAGTCTGTTACAATTATTCTATTAGTGCAAAAAAATAAAAATTCAAAATATCAAGAGAGATAAATAGTGAAACTAGAATATGATTGAAGCAATCATTGTCACTCAACAAATATAAATGATCAACCTAAGCATGAAATGAAATTGGGCCTAAATTCATAAAAGAAAATTTAACTGAATTAGGAAAAAATCATAGATATAAAGACAATAATTATAGTACACTTAAGCATTCCTTTCTGAAAGTCAGATAAATATAACAAAAATAAAGAAAAAAGGAATAAAAACTATACAACATATCAAATAAATTAAACCTGAAAAACTTATGGCATCTTCTAAATGAGAACATTAAAGAATATAATTACTTCTTCTCAATCAAGATCACCATTAGAAAAAAAGATGTGTGACAATGTAGACATGTTATGAATATACACAAAATGCACAAATACCACATATGTCACTTAAAGAGAATAAAAAGTAGAAATTATAATTGTTAAAGGAAACAAATACAAAATATACAGACTCAGATGGAGACTTTAAAATGACATTTTAAATAAAGATGCAAAGGAACAAACATTTAATAACTCACAGTCATTTTACAATATAACTACATGCACTCCTTCGATGAAAAATTTTATCACTGAAAATGAAAATTTATAGATAGAAAAAGAGAAGAATGATGAACTGTGTTCAATTTGAACATTGGAAAGTAAGTGAATCAAAACAAATTCAAAATAAGAATAATTGAGGAAATCATGACAATTAGATGAGAAATAAATAAAATGGAAAAAATTACCTACAGAAAGGATTAAATTATGAGCTGATCCTTTGGTAAGCCTAAGTGATAAAACATTACTATGAGGAAAAAAGGGAGGGGTAGAATCAAATTACCAAAATAAAATGTGAACAATATAAATTCATAAAAGATATGAATCTTTTTCTTTTTAAATGAGTTTGTACCATATGAAATTTTATGCTGACAAAAGGGTTACCTGCACATAAAAGTTACCAAACATACAAAACATAAAATAAACATTTAAATCATTTTTAGCAAATAAAATTGAATGAGGAATAAAAGGTCTAATAGATGGAAATAATAAACTAAATTATGCAGATTTAAAAGCAAACATTTTTAAACTTTTAAAAAAGTATTGATAAAACATTATTTTTTTTTTAAATTGACAAATGAAACAGTCTACCAAGTAAGGATAAAACAAACAAAATAGAGAACAGTATCAGTAGTAAATCTTGATTTTAAAAATGCAATTTGGCAAAAATACAATAGCACTATTTTTCAAAAAATTGTTATTAACAAATCATAGTTATATATACAAAGATAACTAAATATTAAAAATGTTAATAAAATCAATGATATTAAACCCAAAAGCAAAGTTATGTTTTTTATTTATAAATTTCAGTTTATTCTTTGAGAGTTCCTGAAACCATTGCTACAAAAAAAAAATAACAGATAACACTTATTTATCACTTAATATATGCCAGGAACTGTTCTAGGTACTTACCAATTATTATCTT
Source organism: Phalanger gymnotis (assembly GCA_028646595.1). Classification (NCBI taxonomy): domain Eukaryota; kingdom Metazoa; phylum Chordata; class Mammalia; order Diprotodontia; family Phalangeridae; genus Phalanger; species Phalanger gymnotis. The sequence continues at coordinate 374 of JAQQSZ010002418.1, read as the reverse complement.
ATTTAATTTTCACAACAACCCTAGGAGATAGGCCTTATTATTACCCCCATTCTATAGATGAGGATACTGAGGGAAATAAAGAATGACTTGCCCAGTTTAACACAGTTAGTCAAATGTCTGAAGCCATATTTTAATTCAGATCCTCTTAATTCCAGAAATAGTGCTCTATCACTGTACCATCTAGCTGCCATATCACATTTTTATTTTCTTTTTTCTTTCTTTTTATTGTTAAATAGAATCATTTTTATGTAAAATTTTTAGTTTTAATCATTAAGTTTCACAAGAGTTTGAATTAAAAATTTTCTCCCCACTTTTACCCTCCCTCCACTCCAAGATGGCATATATTCTGATTGCCCCATTCCCCAGTCAGCCCT
>JAQQSZ010002417.1:0-14761 GCA_028646595.1 Phalanger gymnotis | reverse complement strand
TACTCCAACTACTCGGCCTCTGAAGCCCCACTTCTGTCTCCTCTGTTCTAGCGTTCTTCCCCCCTCCCCCCCCCCAGGAATTCTCTAGGTGGGGAGGGGAGGGATTAGAGCTGTTTACCTGGCCATTATGTCTCCTGGAAGCTCAAGAAGCATTTGAAACCTTTGGGCTGCAAGCCTCAGGAGCTGGTATCTCACAGTCGGTGGCATTGCGCTGCCTCTCGTCGCTTCCACAGAGTGCCGTCCTGTGTTGGGAGGCCTGGGGATCTGCGCTGGTTTCAGGCGCCCGGCTTTCTCCCAGCCTGTCTCCCACGTGGGTTTTCCGGCCAGTGGCTTCTGCTTTGGTGCCGTCTGGGGCACCTCCGCACGCCCAGCGCTCTCCTAGCGTACAGAGTCGTTCCTTCAGCCTTTCAGATTCTCCCGGCTGGGAAATTTGCCCCACTCAGACTGCTTGCAATTTCTAACTCTCTCAAATCTGCTCAGATTCACTTTTTTATAGGAATCCAACAGAACCTGTGAGAGAGCTCCGGTAAGACGCTGTTTTCATGCGGCCATCTTGGCTCTGCCCCCCCCCCCCCAAATCCTGCTTCTTACTTAGTTACTGGCTGCATCATAGATTTGGGCTGGGAAACAATTCTGCAGACTGTGAATGAAATGTCTAGTAACAGACCCATTCATAAAACTTCTCTACAGCAGAATGGAATGTTTTTGATGAGTTTCTAGGGATGGCGAGACATTTGGTATGGGGAGAAAATAGTAATGGGCTAGGAGTCAAGGAATGTGGTTTTTAAATCTAGCTTAATTAGACTAGTTATGTGACCTTGGCCAAGTCACATTGAGCTACTTGGGAAAAAGCAAACAAGTTTGGCCCTTATTCCTCCCTCTCTTCTGGAGGTAGGGCACTATGTGAGGAGAATACTATCTATAGCAGGGGTGGGGAACCTGTGGCCTTGAGGCCACATGTGGCCTTCTAGGTCCTTGGGTGCAGCCATTTCATTGATTCTGAGTTTTACAGAACAAATCCTTTTATTAAGTTGGATGTGAGGTTTGAATTCAGTCAAAAGGCCTCACTTGAGGACCTAGAGGGCTACATGTGTCCTTGAGGCCACGGGTTTCCCACCCCTGGTCTCTACTGTCTGAATTTGATTCTGTATTTGATTAGTTTCAGTAAACTGTGTTTTTCCCCCCCTCTCTTTTTAAGTTTTTTTTTTTTGTCACAAGTTGTCTGGGTGGGGAATATATTGTTCAATGTTGTTTAGTCGTTTTTCAGTCATGCCCAATTCTTTGTAGCCCCATTTGGAGTGTTCTTGGAAAAGATATTGGCGTGTTTTTGTCATTCCCTTCTTCAGCTCATTTGACAGTTGAGGAAACTTAGGCAAACAGGGCTAAGGGATTTCTCCAGGGTCACAGCTAGAACTTAGGAAGATGAGTCTTCTTGACTCTAGGCCTGGCACTGTATCCACTGTGACACTTAGTTGCTCTATTGTTCGATGAAGGTGATATAAAAATTAAACATCTCTTTATCTGTCTATCTATCTATCTGTCTGTCTGTTTATATTAAATGAGAAAATAGAACAAAACTATCACTGTGGTCTAGCTCTAGGAAGGTAGATATCCATCTGATTTGTATTTGGGAAGCAAAACCCAAACCTGCAAAGTACTTTTGAAGCCTTGTTGTTCCGAGCTGCAAATCCATAGGATCAGAGATTTCAATCTGGAAGGACTCAGAGATCATTTCATTCTAGTTTATTTCCCAGAGGAGGAAAATGCTGCCCAGAGTAGTTCGTTATGCTACTTCCCCAAGATCACACAGGTAGTAACCATCAGAGTCTGGATTCACGCCTATGTCCCCTGACTCCACTGTACCATTTAGAGTCTGCCCTAGGAAGCCAGTGTGTCTCTGAACCTGTCTTTACCTCTTTTCCACAGGAGATATTATGGAGAGAGGATTGGCATCTATTTTGCCTGGCTGGGATTCTATACGGAGATGTTGTTCTTGGCGGCAGTTGTTGGCCTAATCTGTTTTATTTATGGTCTGATAACGATGACTGGCAATATGAGTAGGTAAGGATCACTCCCCTGTACCAAAACATGAAAAGGGTTTGGTCATACATGGGATTTAACTTTCCTCTTTATAAGGGTTTGGCATCCGAAAATTTTTCCTGCTAGTGGAGTCAGTATTTCTATGGTAGTAGATCCTAATTTTCTCAGAAAAAGCCTATGTCTTCTAGAGAGGATGTCTTGCCTCACCTTTCTGCCCTTTCCAATCCACCTCCACCTAGCTGCAAAAGTGATTTTCCTAAAGCACAGATATGACCGTGCGACTCCCCTAACTCAGTAGACCACAGCCGCTCACTTTTATTCCTGTATTCTTTTGTTTGGCATTGAAGGCCCTTCACAGTCTGTTTCTGGCCTACCTTCCTAGACTTATTCCATGTTATTGTCCTTTCCAACCACACTGGACTCCTTGCCATTCCTCATGTGCCATTTCATCTCTCACCTCCATGCTTTTGTATCCCTCGCAGCATAGAAATCTGCGATGAATCCATTGGAGGAGAGATCATCATGTGCCCTCTCTGTGATAAAAGCTGTGAATATTGGAGATTGAATACAACGTGTGAATCCTCAAGGGTCTGTATTCTTTATGTTGAACTAGAGGGATTGAGAAGAGCCTTGGGGTGCTGGTGACTAATGAACCTCTTTTATCTTCTCGTCTGCAGTATTCGCACTTGTTTGATAATGTGGCCACCCTATTTTTTGCAATATTCATGGGAATTTGGGGTGAGTATCTCTGCACAGATATGAGAAGCACCACAGTGTAGTGGCTAGAGAGATGCCCTCAGAGCCAACAAGATCTGGGTTCAACACCCTTCTCTGACTCTCATTGGCTCTGTGACCCTGGGCAAGTCATGTAACTTCTCAGTGTTGTAGGCAACTCTCCAGCACACTAAGGTTCAGAGAAGGTGACAACCTACATTGATAGATGGAGTTCCTCCCTGGAAGCTCACTACACCAATGAAGTCAGAGTTGTCATTTCTATCCCTATCTCTGCATGGAGACCAGCTTCCTATAAAGGTTTCATTACTACCTTTTCCCACTTGGTCCTCCAAGAGACCTCTTCACAGTCAAAATGAAGGATGTCCATTGGGCCTTTAAGGGAGCTGCTTAAGACCAGGGCCTCTTTTTCCTTTTTATTTTTGTCCATAAACATATTAATCTTATACATAGCACCTTATTAGATCATAGGTACAGAGCTAGGAGGGACCTCCCACATTTCACAAATGATGAAACTGAGGTCTAGGGAAGCTAAGTTATTTGTCCAGCATCATTCATCTTGAAAGAATCTGAGACAGGATAAACCCAGGGCTTCCCACTTCAAAGATGTGCTTTTTTTTCCAATGGACCAAACCTCCTTATCATGGATACTTAATAGGAGCTTGTTGGATTTAATTCTCCTCCCCCCATGAACCCCCATGTGTTCATAAGCCACTTTTGAAGCTTCATATGTCATTTGCACCATTTTGTGGGTCCTGGAGATTAGAATTAAACCAGGGAATATAAGCCATAGAGAGTGAGTTTTGGACTCATCATAAGGAAAAATGTCCTAGCAATTCAACCTTTCTAACATCTGATGCATTGGTTCATAATGTAGTGGGCTCTCTATCACTGGAGACTATATGACTTCAGAAATGTCACCAATGGCATTCATGCATTAAGGCAAGTATTGTACTGCATGACCTCAAACATCCCTTCCACCTTGGAATTTCTGTGATTTGAAATGAAAGTCCTCCAAAAAATAATGATTTTTTCGAAAAAAAATTTCTCTGCCAATTTGATTTTCTTAAGCGAAACAAAACTTTTTTTTTAATGTAGTAATAAAAATAAGAGGCAGCAAGACATAGAAATAGTGGCCTCAGTCAGGAAGATCTTAGATCAGGTCCTGCTCTAAACACAGGTTACTCTTGAAGACTTTTATTAGCAGAACAGATGCCGATCTACAATGGTGGAGGGAATTTCCTCATTTGGAATTCCCTTCACTAATTAAATCACCAATTAAACAAAACAAATCATCATCATCCTAATGTCATATGACTAAATTATTATGATGCCTCATTGTGACTTAGAAGTGTTCATAGATTCTTGAAGGCTGTCCCAGGAGACCAGCTGTTCCTACAGGTCCTACTTACCATGCTGCAAACCCTTTGGCAACGGCTTGTCTTTTGTTTGACCAGCCTTGCTAAGTTCAGAGAAGCTTATCACTAGCTAAGTCATGTATTTTTTTTCCAGTCATAGAAAAACAGTTGTAGGCCATGTGCTGCAGCTGTAGCAATAAGTGGAAGAGCTGGCAGAGCTGTATGTATGGCTTGGCTCTACTAGTCTTAAGAGGATTAGCCTACGTTGCACTGTTGAGCGTAAGGCCTGGAACACAGGATGTGTGGAGTAAGGGTAAAGATGCAGCAGATGCTGAAACTAATGGATTCCATAGTACCTTCAGTAAAAAGATTGTTCCAGGTTTGGTGGGTCAATAAAAGTAGATCTTGACACCATTAGCCATATATTTACGCTTCTGGATTTTTCAGGATGTAACATGCATAGGATCATAAAGATGACCTTAAGGTCATCTCATTGTCTTGAATACCTCAGGACTGGCAGAGACCTTACAGTGCTGACCCTTTCGTTTTTACATGTGAAAAACTGAGGACCAGAGCGCTTAAGTGACTGGTCAAGGGTCTCACAGATGTTAATTGTCTGAGGCAGTTCTTGACACTTAAATGTAGCACTGCATTCACTATAACCATGCTCTACTGAATCCGGAATAGGAAGGCAAATATTGGCCTGTGTCCCGAATCCTAGTTTTTCTTCCATTGTGTCAGGTGAGGTTACAGCATGGAGAGAAAGAGACCACTGGCAGGGGTTCCAGGAAGCCTGAGTACGAGTCCCAGCTCCGCCACTGATTCCTTGGATGAGAACCTTGGACAAGCCACTCAGCCTTCTCTGGGCCTCTCTTTTCTTGTCTGTAAAATGAGACGGTGGAATAATAACCTTAGAAACCTCCTTCTGTAGCTAAATTGATAATCCTATAATCTCAAAAGCTCTTTAACATTTTAATGATTCTTACTTGGGGAGCCCAATGATGAAAATTTTCTTTTAATATTTCAAAAGATCTATGCATTTGATCTGTTTGGATTCTAGCTCTAATGACACAAATCCTTTTTTTTTTCCTTCAATCCAATGAGCATTTATTGTGTGCCAGGTACTGTGCTGTGCACTGGCGATACAAAAAGAGTTAAAAGACAATTGTGGCTTCAAGCAGCTTATAGGCTAATTGGAGAAACAACATTCAATCATTAAACACTTATTAAGAGCCTTCTATGTGCCAGGCACTGTGCTAAACATTGGGGATACAAAAGAGGCAAAAGACACAAATTCTAACCCTCCTTCTGCACCTCCTAGTAGATGCTTCAAGAAGATGTTGTTGTTGAAACATTTTTTTTTTTTTTTGCTGAGTGACCAAGCTTTTGCCTCTCAGTTAATATAGTATGCAGAGTATTATTGTAGCATCTCCCAGGGAGATCAAGAGCAGACTCTATTGTTAATTTCACATTTTTTCATTAATTCAAGAATGTGTCCCATTTGAAAATTTAAGAGACTGGCATTGGCATCCCAAATGGAGAACTGGAGAGAGGTGCTTTGACAATGCTGCCATCAGGTGGTTCTTTGAGGGATTGTCAGTATAGCAGTGAATTGGTTTACACTTGAATTTCGGTATGCCTTTCATCACCACTTGGAAATTCAAATAAATATTATATATTGCACCCATTAATGGGAGAGATACAGAAGTCCTAGCTCCTGCTCTCAAAGAACTTAGAATTGCTATACAAATATTCAATCCTTCAAGTGTTTATTATGTGAAAGATCTAGATGTAGAAAGAAACTCAGCCTGATGCCATCGTGGCCCAGTTAGGTTATGCGACTTGCCCAGGCTCTCCCAGCGAGTAAACTATACATGCAGAATTCTGTCATTTTGTCAGCATGTGCCAAATTACTAGAAATATATGAAAAGATTTAGTATTACCACTTAAGGTGAATTTGCCACAGCCTGTCAAATATTTTTGAGGAATAACTTTTCTCTGCCTTAGTAGATAATTCCTTGGAGATGCCTGAAACACACAGAGGTCATCTGACTCATCCAGGGCTAGGAAGGATCATAGGGTAGACTTGAATCAAAGCAAAGCCCAACACTCCAGCCATGATTTGATGCCCTCACTCCTCCCAGATAATACTATTTGAAACAGAAGCTTTGGGTATCAGCTTTGCTTCCTGCCAACCTCAGGACATAGGATGTCAAAACCAATGTCTTTAAAAAGCATTGGGTTTGCTTTGCTCTTTTCCTGTCTCAAGACAGGAACTGAGACTGGACATTGATTCCATTGTTGCAGGGAACTCCCTTTACCTTCTCTCTAACTTAGAGATGCCCAGAGCACTGAGAGCCTGCAGAGTTTTGCCCAGGGTCATTGAGCTATCATGTGTCAAAAATGTGAAAAGCAAAAGGTGCCAGCCTTGGAAACAGAAAGCCTCATGCAACTCAAATGGCAAACAAATGTGAGAAAAGGAAAGTGGACCAAGAGTGGCCTTTTCTTCTTCGGTTACCTCTGAAGCACTGGCTTCTTTTTTTCATTTGATTTGATTTTTCAGTTAACCCGAATTTACTTTATCTCCCCCCACCCCAATTTAAAATGTTAAACAAACACACTTTGTAATAAATAAGCTTAGTGAAGCAAAACAAGTTCCCACATTGGCCACATCCAAAAATGTGTGTCTCAATTCTGTTCCTTGAGTCCATCCCCTCCGTTGGGAGGTGGGTGGCATGCTTCCTCAAGAGTCTTCTAAAATCAAGGCAGGACATTTGTAACAATCAGAGTTCTTGTAGATTCTTTAAATGTCTTTTGTGATGCAGAATGAGCTACGCAGAATGGAACAATTTATAAGATTTATGCTGTAACAACATCGTTATCTCTCTCTGTCTCTCTGTCTTTCTCTGTGTGTCTATCTCTCTCTCTGTGTCTCTGTCTCTTTCTCTGTGTGTTTGTGTCTCTCATTCTCTCGGTCTCTCTTGCCTTTCCCTCCCTCCCCTTTGTAGTAACCATGTTCCTGGAGTTTTGGAAACGGCGCCAAGCCCGACTGGAGTATGAATGGGACTTGGTGGATTTCGAGGAAGAGCAGCAACAGCTCCAGCTGAGACCTGAATATGAAGCCAAGTGTACTAAAAAGAAAAAGAACCCTGTGACTCAGGTAGCATCACAGCTCATACAGAAGTGTGGGTCCTGGGGGCAGCGAGGTGGTACAGTGAGTAGAGCACCAGCCTTGGAGTCAGGAGGACCTGAGTTCAAATCCAACCTCATACACTTGATACACTTACTAGCAGTGTGACCTTGAGCAAGTCACTTAAACCCAATTACCTTACCTTCCCCCCTCCAAAAAACAAAAAGTGTGAGTCCCAAACTTTGAGGCAGCTAGGTGGTACAGTGGATAAAGAACTGGGCCTGGAGTTGGGAAGACCTGAGTTCAAATTTGGCCTTAGAAACTTACTAGCTGTGTGAACTTGGCCAAGCTACTTATCTCTTTGTCTGCCTCAGTTTCCTTATCTGTAAAATGAGGCTAATAATAGTATCTCTCTCATAGGGTGATTCCGAGACTAAAATAATATTTGCAAAAGTGCTTTTCTCAACCTTAAAGAGCTTCATGAATGCTAGCAATTTTGTTTATTATTTTATTATTAATTATTATGTGACTCAAAATATACACATCATATCTAGATTGGTTGTAGCAGAAAGAATATTGTGCTAGGAAAGTGGAGACACTCTGACAAGTAATAGCTGTGTGACCTGCGAATAGGTCATGTCAACTCTGGCCATCGGTTGCTATATTTGAAATATGAGAATGATTATGCCTTTATTTACCTGAAGGGAAAGCTTTTGGTTAGATTCTATCGTAAGATTCATTGCATGTCTGGATCTAGGATTATGTCCTATAAGTTTTGTTTTTTTTTTTAAGGAGGGGAGATTGTGTTTTTTGAAACAGGTAATCAATCACCATGTATTAAAGGTCTGTCAACTCTATTTAGGATGCTCACCTAACACAAAAAACTGACAGAGGGAAATCAACCTCATCGAAACAGACCATAGTAATTAGAGGGCAGGCCTTGGCATCAGAAAGATTCAGATTCATATCTTGCATCTGATAGATACTGATTCTCTGACCCTGTGAAAGATATTCATCCTCTCAGTGCAACTGAGGGCAGCTAGATGGCATAGTGGTTAGAGCTCTAGGCCTGGAGTCAGGAAGACCTGAGTTCAAATCCAGACTCAGAACCGTGCTAGCTGTGTGACCCTGGGCAAGTCACTTAACTCTGTTTGCCTCAGTTTCCTCACCTGTAAAATGTTAGTAGCATCTACTTCCTAGGGTTGTTGTGAGACTCCAATGAGATCATTATAAATTGCTTAGCATGGTGTCTTACACATAGTAAGTACTATATAAATATTAGTTATCATCATCATCATCCTTGCCCCCAGATGACGCTTTAAGACTTTAAGTTATAAGAGAGTTGCCAAACTACATTAGAGCATTATTGATTGGAAGTTTTCATAGGGGGAGATCCCAAGACCAGTGAAACCTCAGTGAAAAAAATATATATCTGGATAAAAATAATAAGAAAGCACCTTCCACCATTATGCCATGTATTTGGATTAACACCTTAATGTAAAAAATTATCCAAAAGGTGAAATTTATAATAATCTGGCATCCCTATGCAGGCATTGCTAAGAGGTTGGTTTGTGAACAAGTGGGCACCACTGATTAAATCCATTTCAGAACTTCATGTTCCCCCCAAATGTGGGAGGTGCCAAGTAAGCCTTACCAGCCCTGGCCATTCACTAAGTCTGAATAGTGTCTCCATTTTTTTTTTCTAAATAGCCAGAGGAAGTTATTGATTCTTATCAGATCAGGACATATTAACTCACTTCAGATGGCTTGAGTGGAGTGCCTTTGTTGCTTTTTTTTTTTTAGTGGGTTTTAAAAAACCATATGTCAGATCCTAGCCTCTAGAACAGGTAGAAGTTCTCAGCATTATCTAGCCCATCGCCCTCATTCTCCAGGGGAGGAAACCAAAGCCCAGAAAGATGAATTGAATTGTCCAAGGTTACCAGGGCAGTAAGTGTAGTTGAGTCAGCCAAATCTCTTGTTTGCAACTTCAGTGACCTTTCCACTACACCATGTTGGCCCCTAAGACCTTGAATCAGGGAACACCGCCTTTGCCTCTATTCTTGTGTTACCAACCTGGGACATGACATACTTCAGAGGGTACACTCGCCTACCACATATCTAGAACACCAAAAGATTCTCCTAGGTGTGAAAATGAGTAAATAAATGAATAAGGAATTGTCAAGCCAAGTTTACCAATCTAATCTAATTCCCTCATTGTAAAGATAGGCAGAACTGAGGCCTTTGAAGGTTGTGACTTGCCCAAGGTCATATAGATGACTTTTGTCTGATGTTCTTTGTAGCATTATTGTGAGTGAGCATCTCTGACTCTCGTCCTTCCATTTAACCTCAAGTGCTTTGGTATTCATTAAACCAGGCTTGAAATGGGCCTAATTCCCACGGACTTTCTTGTTACCACAATCTACCTGCTTCACAGCCTTTGGTGTTTTTTTCATATCTGGTCAAAATACTTAAGGAAGTTGATTTAGTGATTTGGGGGAGCACCAAAATAAAAGAGATTGCCATATGTGAGGAACAAAGCCTAAGGAAAACAATGACACGTGACTCTTTTCCATTAAGGTGGTTAAAGTCATTAGGAGGGCACAAGTACAATCATAGAATGGTAGAGCCAACTAGATCCCTTTTCAGATTCCTTCTACAGCTCTCATTTTAAAGACGAAGAGATTGAGGCCTGTGGAGAGGAAGTAAGATCACATAGACAGCAAATGGCAGAACCAAGGTACACAGGATTGGTTTATAACGCCCCAGCCTTCAGATGATTCTGTCTATGTGACATTCCCTGTATCTTAAGTCCAACAGCCCAATGCAAGATCCAATGAAAAATCAGATGAGACTAAAAATCCTCCATCCCAAGTTCTCTCTCATTTCCCATCCCACCCAGTGAACTAAAGTTCACCAGTAGATGATTTCAACTCTAGTTACCCAGAGATTTATGAAAGAACCTCCTTGTTTTTTGCGTAGGTGGTTTGGTGATGGTTTTCTTTCTGAAAATACTTGCCATGACTGATGCCCTGATGTTTGAACTTAAATAAGAGAGAGAACATTTCTGTTTTCATTCCTCAGAATACTAATGTTGTCCTGAGCACATGAAAATCCAGGGGTTTTGATGCTGCAGACTAGAAAAAGCCAACATATATAGTTGAGTGAACCAATGCTTCTCCATCATTGCTCTAATGCAAACTTCTTGCAAATATCTCAATTTGACTGCTCTACCAAAGTTCTTTTCCCAGCACCACTAATAGTTGTTGATACCATGACTGTCCATCTAAAGACTATAATTGTTGCACTGTTTTTTATTCTACAGAGGGATCATCCAGATTTATCAAGGTAGAGATGATTAGCCAGGAGTTAAGACCTTTTCATCTGCATGCTGAGTTAGAGAAGGCTCTGGGTCGAAGTTGAAATCATAGCACCAGTCCTCTGCTAGTATATAGTGGAAGATAATTAAAGAGACTCTATAAAAAATATATCCTGTAAGCACCTTTGGGTCGAGCAATTTTAATGGGTCTCACATCGAACATGGGGTTCAATGGTTTTATAATTCCTAACGTCTGTTCATTACAACTCCATGATAAAGACAAAAAACCCAGTCACCATTAACCCTGCTAACAATTATTAACAAATAAATTGGTATATGGTAAGCCAGTTGTCAAAGAGTGACCATTATATTACACTATGAATAAGAATTGCTATCTTGTGGTTCGGCCACCTTCTCCTATGGGACAGAAGATAGCCAAAGGATGATAAGAATTACCTTGCCTAACACGAGCTCCGTGTCCACGATCACTGATTATGAGATCACTGTATTAGAAAGAGGCCGAGGCACCATCTAAAGAAACTTAGGGTTTGTCAAGGCTTGCCATATTGGATGTCCAACTTTGTATATGCACTTCCATTTTCTTTCCCCATTTGGCTGTCACCCCAGCCCTCTTTAAACCATCTAATCTGATATTTTAGGAAATAGAATTTGAAAGAAAGTGGACTTTAGATTTCTATGGGAAACTATTCCTCTGCTGGATGGCAATCCTCTTTTGGGTAAGACTTAGCTGCCTCCTTTTGCAGCTGGGAACTTGGACTAACCTAACTAACACATTACATGAAGAGGTCTGGTAGTGGTGATGGTCAGGCTTCGAGATGGTGTGGAAGAATGGGTTGCATCCAGATAAATGCAGGTGGAAGAAAGATTCCACACTGCACCTCATGCAAAGCAATGCCAGTCTTAGTGATACACTGGAAAGAGTGTTAGATTTGGAGTCAAGGGACCTGGGTTTACATCTTAGTTCTTTCATGTGTTATATGTGTGACTTTGGTCAAGTTGCTTAAGGGTAGGACTCCGTTTCCTCATTTGAAAATAAGGGAATTGGACTAGATTCCCTTTAATATTCCTTCCAGGCCTTCATTGGTGACCGTGCTTCTCTATGAGTTTTAGAGCATGCTCAGTGTAGCCTTGGCGCTCCTCCTGGGGTGCCCACATGTGCTCTGCCAACCTGCAGTTTGGTGCTGCATGCCCACAATAGCAGGTAGCCCAGCCTGCCGAGCTCAGCCCATGGTGGTCCTATTACATTCTGACCCTGACCCACCCCTGGCATTGACTTTCCATGACTGGTGATGGGTTCTCCCACAGCTCTCGGGGCTCTGACAGCTGCTTGGTGTTCAACCTGTTTGGAGTGTGGATTTTGAATCTTGCTCTGCCTGCTGGCTTGTTACAGGAACTGGAGCCTTACTTGCCCATAACTAATCAGGCGCTGCGGTTCTGTTTCTCAGGAGCTACCGTGTTGTTCTGGGTGAGCATTTCTTGATTCCTCATCCCTTTAACCACAAATTATTTAAGGTTTGTCCTGAGGCTTGCTCTCTCTGGTGGTATACCTCATGGGCTCTGGCACCCAGTGTTTTCTTGCGTGCTTCTTGATTTTATCCTCTCATGCAAAGTGCACCAGAATCAGAGTTGAAACTATTATAGGGCACAGATTAGTAGAGGAGATGACTCCTATTGCCTAGTCTTCCTCCCATTTGACCAGTGAATTTTGTTCTTCCCTCTCCTAGCTGAGATGAACAGAAAAAAAAAAAATTAAACTGAAAAGGCTTATCTTTTTTGCACCCAGAGCCACCCATATTTTTTTGAAAAACAAAGTCTTTTTTCCCATGTCTCCTACCCTTAAGGGGAAAACAACAATCCCAAAATCCTGCCTGTCTTTTTCATTTGAGCTCTTGCTAGGATAACTGTAGAAGGAAAGATAAATTGTCACCCATACATAAAAAAAAAAAATCATGATTTTTATCAGCATAGAACCTCCCACCTGAGGAGCTAACTCCTCTGACACAGATCACAGTCCTTTTATGACTTAGAACACAAATTGATGGACGTTACTTGAGGCACAGAGAGGTTTAGTGACTTACCCAGGACCTCACAGCCAGTGTATGTCAGAGGCTGTCTTTAAGTCCACTTCTGCCTTTATGATCAGCATACTCTCTGTTAATCTGTTATATTATATTGTCTCTACACCACCTATTGTCAAAGGATGGGATTAACACAGCCCATAATAGACAATAGCCTAGAAGAAGACTTAATCCTTTTGATCATAGAGCTACTTTGGCAATTCTACTCTCTCCTAATAGAAGCAGTGTGGAGGAATAGCCTTTTTGATAGACATTGTTGTAAATGCAAAGGGTACTAACAGATGGAGAGAGAGAGTCTTATAATGGATAGAGGAATAATTTTGGAATCCAAAAGACATGGGTTCAAATCCTGCCTCATCATACATCTTAGCTTAGTGCCACTGGGCAGTGACTTATCTTCTCAGTCCTAAAGACCTCATTAAGGTTGTAAGTTGAAGAGCTGAAGCTGATCTGCTTTGGTAGAGTGAGTTTCTCCACTGGGAGCTTTCCTCATGGAGGAAATCACAAACAAATCCCTACCTAATACAAGTTTAATTTGCCCTGTAGTTGTAAGCCCCTACTCTGTGTGACCTTCAGCACTGTTTTTTTCAGTTGCTAGCTTTCTTTTCCCATTGGATTGATAATGTGGAGCATTTCCTTCCAAAGCTATTACCAGCCCAAAGTAGGAGAGAATGCCATATTGTTTACCTTAGGAAAACAGGACTTTCCCTTGGGGTGCACAAGTGGTGTTCTACCGCTGATGTTCTGCTTCCCATTTCTAATTCTTATCTAATCAGACCTAAGATCCCCTATTTTAGGCAGATTTGGGTGAAATGGTTATATCCCAGATATTTTGATCAGGAATAAAGTCCATTCCTCCCCCTCAAAATTTATTGTTGCATTTTAAGTTAAATGATACAAGCCCCAGAATAGAGCTCCCTGAACATGTATGATACCTTTTGTAGTAAGAGGCCCCTTCCGTGTCAAACCACTATAGGTAATAACTTCTGGCTGCCTAATAGTGGAGGGAAAGATTAGAAAGTAAGACTTCTATAGCTATTGTTCCCAGAATGGATAGAAGTCTTGGACTCAAGAAGTCCTGAGTTCAGGATCCACACATGACAACAAACTGGCTCTGTGATCCTGGGGCAAATCACTTTACCTCCTACTGTCAATAGGATTATCCATCTGTGCTAGCTCAGGAAGGAGCATCCACACTGGGAATTCCCTCCACTGATGAACTCACTGGACTGGCTCAAGAAGAACTCAAACAAATCTGATCTTTACAGCAGCCCGAGCACACCCGCCCCTACTTTGCCCTAGATCTTAGAGAGTCTTGAAAACATTTTCCACTGGGACTTTGCTAGTTTCAGTAATGTTTGTATACATGATGTTTTCTTAATCTCCACGTCCTATCAATAGGAAAGGAGGCTGATTTGGTGCCCTTTGCATGTCAGGCCTGCTAAATTGGCTGATTAAAAGGAGACGTGACCAGTGTGCTCCGCAGGTCAGGGGAGGTCCCCACACAGGTTGGGTATGCAGCCCCAAGGCCTGAAGTCCTAAGTTCTCAATACTTGGCCTCCCCATAGATCTCCCTCATCATAGCAAGTATGATAGCAGTGATTGTGTATCGCCTGTCGGTCTACGCGGCATTCGCAAGCTTGATGGAGGATACGGAAAGCCTCAACCCCATCAGCAGCCTGCTGACACCCCAGTTGGCCACATCAGTCACTGCATCGTGCTTGAACTTTGTCATCATCATGATCCTCAATTTCTTGTATGAGAGGATTGCCATCTGGATCACGGATATGGGTAAGCTGTCAATCACTGGGGAAACTCCATAAGTGCAACTGCTCGTGTGGTTCTGCAAAGTAGAGTGGAAAAAAACTGGCTCTGGAATTAAATGATCTGGATTCAAATCCTGCCTCTGATTCTCAAAATCCAATGCAGCATCGGGCATATTGCCTCACCTCCCCAAGCCTCATTTTCCACATCTGTAAGATGAGAAAGTTGTACCAGATGCTTTCTGAGAACCCTTCCAGCTCCAGATATGTAGTTTGATAAACATCAGACCTTGGAAGCCACAATGAGGCAGAGTCAGATGTAG
>JAQQSZ010002414.1:0-14762 GCA_028646595.1 Phalanger gymnotis | reverse complement strand
GGAGGTGGGCTTACAATCTAGGTGCGAAAACTACACGGAGGACCAAGGTTGATCCGGTCCATTCAGGTTCTTCCCTATCAGAACTCAACTGCCAGGGTGGTATCTGAAAGTCTAGGAGAAGAAATGGGGGGGGGGGGCGGAAAGGACAGACCTTCCTAGAGCAAAGAACAAATAGCTCACAGGAAGTTCATTATCTTCTAACATCTGAGAGAGGGAGGGGAAAGGGCATGCCTTCAGTTCCAGACCCTCACCTTCCAAAATCACAAAGCCAAATCAAATCCCAAAACCTCTCCATTAAACATACCCTGTGAAGTCTTCACAATTATCCATCCCATTCAGACAGTTTTTGCCTAGAATTAAAGTTATCTATAGTCACATGAAAAAAAATGCTCTAAATCACTACTGATTAGAGAAATGCAAATTAAAACAACTCTAAGGTACCACATCACACCTATCTGATTTAATATAACAAAACAAGGAAATGATAAAAGTTGAAGAAGATGCAGGAAAATTTGGACACTGATGCATTGTTGGTGGAGTTGTGAACTGATCCAACCACTCTGGAGAGCAATTTGGAACTGTGGCCAAAGGGCTATAAAACTGTGCATACCCTTTGATGTAGCAATACCTTTACTAGATCTGTATCCCAAAGAGATCATAAAAAAGTTAAAAGATGCAAGTGTGAAAACATATTTATAGCAGCTCTTTTCATGGTGGCAAAGAATTGGAAATTGAAGGAATGCCCATCAATTGGAGAATGACTGAACAAGTTGTGATATATGAATGTAATAGAATGCTATCATTCTATAAGAAATGATGAGTAGGCAAACTTCAGAAAAACCTGGAAAGACTTACATGAACTGATACTGAGTGAAGTGAACGGAACCAGGAGAACATTATATACATTAACAACATCTTACAATGAGCAATTTTGATAGACTCAGCTCTTTTCAGCAACTCAATGATCTAAGAGAATTCTAAAAACTCATGATGGAAAATACTATCCACATCCAGAAAAAGAACTGTGGAGTCTGAATACAGATTGAAGCGCATTATTTTTTGTTGTTTGTTTTTTGGTTTTGTTGTTTTCTTTATCATGGTTTTTCCCTTTTTTTCTGATTCTTCTTTTACAACATGACTACTGTGATTGTACATGTATAGTCTATATCACGTTGCATGCCATCTTGGCAAGGGTGGCAGGGAAGGAGGGGGAAAATTTTGGAACTCAAAGTCTTATAAAAGTGAATGTTGAAAGTTAAAAATAAATAACTAAATGTTAAGAAATAAAATGAAGGAAGGCTAACTGTGTAGACAGGGATATATTTAGAAAAGAATGTGATATAAAAACAAAATGGGGAAGATGGTGGAGTAGGTCAGAAAATTCCAAGCTCTCAAGATTTTCCCCCACAAAAGTGATGAAATAGCACCTCAGGAGGAACAAAGTGGGGGTAAAAATAAATAAGAATAGGGGCACAACAGGGGTCTTCTTGGGACAATTTGAAAAGATTAGAAGAAAAATCTCTGGAGGAGGTTTGGTCCCTGTGAAGAGTAAACACCTGGGGCTAAGGTCCACTTTAACAATAAGCAGCAAGCCACTTAAACAACAGTCTTCAAGCCTTGAGGTTAGTTGGTTTGAGAGGCTGCCTTGGCCCTACCCACAGGAACTTTTACCCCCAGGATAGAGAAGGGAGTTGGGCCTCTGAGATGGGCAAGATTAAGGGAACCTCTGCTGACAAGGAATGCCAGACCCAACTGTGCTGGGAAGAGCAGTGGGGTAAGAAGGAACCAGCGCATACCCGGTGAGTGCAGAAACAGTGGGGCAGAAAGCCCCTAGCTTTGGGCACTTACAGGAGGTTGGAGGTTTGGCTTCGGTTTGGCTGGAGGAAGAACTGAAAACCTGGGGCAAGAGGCATCATCCTCCATACTCCAGAGCTAGAGGTGATTACAAAAATTAAGTTATTACCAAAAAAGACCCCAAATAAGCAAAGGAGAAAGAATCCAACCATAAAAAGCTATTATGGGAATAGAGAAGAGCCGTTCATCTTCAGAGGAGGATATTGAAGTAAAGGAACCCTCTTCTACACCAAAGAGTAACATCAAATGGTCACCTGCCTGAAAATAATTCATAGAAGATCTTTAAAAATCAATGACAGAGATGGAGGAAAAAGTAAAAAAAAAAAATAAAATAGTCCAAGGAAAACAAGAAGATTATGAAAGTCAACCAATTAGAAAAGGAGACCCAGAATCTGAAGGAAGAAAATGATACCTTGAAAATTAGAATCAGGCAAGGCAAAGCCAATGAAATTATAAAAGATCAAGAGATAATTAAACAAAATATGAAGAATGAAAAAATAGAAGAGAAAATGAAACATTTATAGGAAAAACAGCAGATCTGGAGAATAGATCAAGAAGAGAAAATACAAAAAGAATCAGACCAACTGAAATCTATGATCAAAAAAAGAATCTTGATACAATAATACAAGGAATAATTTTTAAAAATTGTCCTGAAGCATTAGAACAGGGGTGGGGGAGGGAATAGAAATAGAAAAAAAGTCCATTGATCACCACTTAAAAGAGATCTTATGAGGAAAACTCAGAGCAATATTGAAGTCAAATTCCAAAACCCCCAGCTCAAGGATAAAATATTAAAAGCAACAAGAATAAAACAATTTAAATATGATGGTGCCACAATTAGAATCACAGAAGACCTAGTAGTGGAGATATTGAAAGACCACAGGTCTTAGAACATTACATATCAAAGAACAAAAGAGCTGGGGCTCCAGCCAAAAATATACCCAACAAAGTTAACTATAATCCTGAATGGAAAAAAAAATGGATATTTGATCAATTGTCAGACTTTCAAAGTTTTGTTAAAAAAAAAAACCACCTGAATTTAATAGAAGATTTAATATACAAGGGCCAAGAGAAACACAAGATACATACCAAAGACTGATTACAAGGGATTCAATAAGGACAGACTATTTACTTTTCATACATGTAAGATACAAAATGTATGTCTAAGATTCTTATTAATAAATGGGTAGCTCACAAGAAAGACTGGGGTAAACCTGAGTATGATATGAATTTAAAAAGTAAAACCATTAAGGAATACCTAAAAAGACTAATTATTTTATACAAATGAGGTACAACAGGAAGAATCAATACAGAGGAATTAGATGAGGGAGGAGGGCTTATAGTTTTGGTAACCTACTTTCTTCAGAAATGGGTTTAAGGGGGCACAATACATATATATTTAAAAGAGTATAAAAGTCTTCTAAATTGAGAAGAAATAAAATGGTAAGTGGATAAGGAAGGGGGAGAGGACAAGGAAGGGATCTTTAGAGGGGAGGGTGAAGGAGTAGATAAAAGGGTGTTATAGAATGGTGTTTAGATCAATGGGAATAGGAGGATAAGGGAGGGATCTCTAGAGGGGAAGGTGAGGGAATACATTATAGGGAGCTATAGAAAAGTGTTTAAATTTGTGGGAATGGGAGGATAGGGGAGAGATCCTTGGAGGAGGGTAGGAAAGTAATAGTAGGGCAAGGCAGCAGGTAGAAGTAAAGTAAAGGAGGCAGGAGGGATAGGAAACAAGAAATATGCACAACATAAAAACAAAGATCAGGAGTAGAATTGGTTTGGGAAGGTATATGTCTATATATGTATGTATATGTGTATGTATATATCTATGGCTATAGAGAAATAGATCTGCATTTAATTATAGCCTTCATGGGGGGGGGAGTGAAAAGAAAGTACAAAGTAAAAAAGTGCACAGCAGAGAACAAAAGAAAGCTTAAAAGGAAGCAAAGAAAAGATGGACAGCTCTCAACACAATGTGCAGTATTTATCATACAGGCTTTCTTGAAATGAAAATTTATTGTTACATAGTTTGAATCCTCTCTTATGTTCTGCTATGCACATAACATGCTTTTTTCCCCTTTGTTACCTTGTATTTAACTTCTAACACTTAAGTTTATGATATGTTTCTTTCCTCTATTCTGTATTTGTGGTTTGGTATTTGAGTCTAACAAAATTATTAAAAAATTATTAAAAAATGAATAAATAACTTGTTTTTAAAAAGGATCACATCAGCGAAGGAATATAGATCCATGCAGAAAAAATGTTTGAACTAAAAATAGGATTCGAAGTTGTTGATAGTTCTCTCAGTCATGAAATTACATTAAAAGTTATTAAGCATAAAATTCATAGTTTAATTTAAAAAACCACAATCTTAAAGAATCTCCTCCAACAAATTTTCTCTGGGACTTGTTAAGATCATATGAGATTTCATGACGGTGTTACAGAGATGATAAGTTTTGTTCAATAATCCTCTCATCATTAATACTCAATGAAGTACATTAAAAAAGACATTAATGGTTTTTGGATTTTCATAAGCAATGTTCTATCCAAGGTCCAAATTGAAGAGAGTGATTCCTTATGGTTGGTGAAGAATTTTATGTCAAAGGTTTAAAGGCATTCTGCTGAGTGCCTCAAGCCTGTAATAATAAAGGGCTTTGTTAACATGCTCCATTGCTAGGAACAAGCACTAGCAATCCATACGTGAAAAACTAAGTACAGAAAGAAAGGCCTGAAATATGTCATTCAGTTGGAAGGCAACTTATTGTGTTATTCTACCAATAGAGGAAGGAAAGGGAATAAATATTTATTTAGAGCCTATTATGTGCCAGGCACTATGCTAAGCACTTTTGTTTTTTTAACAATGCATATCCTTCAGAAAGGGACTATATTGGGACAATGAACTCAGGAAGAAAATAGGTTGGTTTCCAGTTAGGAAATTGCACAATATAATTACACAATATTTTCAATGATCCCAAATGTTTCACTGATCTGCAAAATTCATCTGTTTAACACCAACTTTCTCCCAGTGATGCTCTCTGGTAGCAATTCACAAGATGGCTGTGTATTATGGATTGCCAAAGAATCAAGAAAGGGGCAATAGAAAGATGAATGCAGGTATAAGTTAATATTGCAACAATTTGGTTAGCAGCTGCTGTGGGGGGTGAAAGACCAACACAAGCCCAACAAGAAGAATGTTGTTAGCACAGGTTCTTTTCATCTGCTTTACTAAGGAAAGTAATGTTAAGGGGTTAGCAATTTTATTTCAATCCAACATACAAATATCATTCACTTAGTTCAGGGGAAAAAGCCAGCACGCTGAACTTCAGAGCAAATACAAACAAATTACAAACATGCATTATAAACAGACCAAATACAATTCATAGTTACCAAGAAAACATCTGGGTTGATGGGCCGTGAGGCTCTTACAGTGGCTACCCAGAGTCCCATGCCAACACTCCTTCAAGAGTGAGAGCCTCAAGGGAGAATGCCAACCTCTGGGTTCATATATCTTATTCAGAGTCAAAGGTGAATCACACATGCAACTCACCCACATGACCTAAAAGCATCACAAAAACCCAACTTAAACCCACATGGTCTAAATGCCTCTGATGTCACAAACATGTCACTCAAACCCATGTCACTCAAACTAGGCTTTCCCTTGAGGCAAGGAAGTCATCAAGGACTCCTAATTTAATCAAAGAAACAAAGGCCAAACTATTCAAGGGCACTTGATTGAATAAGTGCTAAAAGCCCTCCTTAATTATCAATACAGTTGACTCAATCATGAACTATAAAAGATGATGTCTCATGGTGACAAAAAAAAAGATATTAAAGAAATATCTTTGAATAGGAGAGAGGACTAGATGACATCAGATTTCTAGATGGCAGAAAACTGGGGTGATTAGCTAAATGTCTTGATATATGCAATATAATAGAAATATAATGTAACGCAACGTAACGTAACGTAACATAATATAATATAATACAACACAACACAACATAACATAATATAATACAATACAACATAACATAACATAATATAATAATGCAATATAATAGAAAGAACAACAAATGTGCATTTCAAGGGCCTGAGTTCAATTCTGCCATTCACCACCTCTGTGGTCTTGAACAAATTCCCTCCCCACAGTTTCTTCATCTGTACAATGAGGATTGGACTAGAAAGCCTGTAAGGTTCATTCCAGCTCTAAATCCATGATCTTATGAATCTATGAATGAAATAAAATGAATTCAACTAGCAAACAATTCAACAAAAATTTATTTAATGTCCACCATGTACAAAGCATTATGTTGAGTATATGAATAAAAAGGCGAAAGCAAAACAAATTTTGTTCTCTGGAGTTTATGTTCTATTAGGGCAAGAGGAGAAAACTAGAATGGAATACCCAACAGCTACAAAAAAAGAAAATACCAAAAGCACACAACATTATACAAAATAATTTCAAAAGAGAACAAGCACTACACCTAGAGGGATCAGGAAAAGTTGCATCATGGAGATGATACCTGAATTGGGTTTTGAAGAAAGATGGGGACTCTAAAAGGCAAAAGCAAGAAGAGAAAAGTATGCCAGGCATAAGAAACAGATAAGCTGCACAGATAGAAAATGTGATGTATGAATTAAAAAAAAAAAACAAGCAAAAACTAATAGGCAAGTTAAACCAAAATAGAAAGTATGTGAGAAAAAATAACATGAAATGAGACTGAAAATGTGGTTTAAAAGTCAGGTTGACTATTTAATATTTTATATGAGAGGCAATAAGGAATGGTTCATGATTATTGATTAGGGGAGTGACAAGGTTAGAGCTGTCTTTTACAAATATAAATTTTGAAACTGTGTGAAAGATAAATATGAGAAAGGAATGAGAATAATCAGGGGTCCCATTTATAAAACCATTATGATATTCGAGGCAAGAGGTGATTAGGTTTGAACTAGAGACATGTTTTGTGAGTGGAGTGAAGTAAATGGATGTGGATAACATTATGAAGGAGCATTGACACTATTTGGCAGCCTACTAGATTCAACAATTCAATTTCACAAACATTTATTAAGCACCTACTATATACAAGGCGCAAATATAAAAAATGAAATATCTCCTGCCTCTAAGGAGCTTATGTTCTATTGGGCAAATAGAGGATGCATATGGAGATAAGTAAATATAAAAAATATAAACACCATACAAAGTAATTTCAAGAGGGATAAAGTGTTAGCAATGTAGGATCAGGGATCCTAAAGTAGGAGGCGAGAGCATAATTTTGAAGGAAGCTAGAGATCCAAGAAGTAGAGTTGATAAGGGAGTAAATATTAGGGAGTGAGATAAAGAGAGAGGAGTCCAGGATGACCCAGAGTTGAGAACCTGAATGACTGAAAGGACAGGGATCCTCTCAGCAGAAACAGAAACATCTTAAGGAAGGATGGGTTTGGAAGAGAGTGGAAGAGAAGCAATAGAATGAGATAGTTTTGGACATACTGGTTTATGATGTCTATGAGATATCCTGGAGGACTGGAATTTAGGAGAGAGGTGAAAATTTTGCCTTCCTTTAGATATTCTCCAGCTTAACATCCTTCCTGAAATGTGGTGCCCAAAACCGAACACTGTTCTCTATAGATATGGTGTGATATATAGTCTCTATAGATACAGTATCATTGGAGAAGAGGATAGTTGAACATATGCCTCTTCTAATGAAATCTAAGAGAGAATTAGCTTGCTTTGGTTGCTATTTAATGCTGTTGTCTGATAGTGAGCTTATAGTCTATTAAAAGCTCACAACTTCTCTGGATAGACCACTGCCTTGTCATGCTTTTCCCTTTAGTACTCATGAAGCTGAGAGATTTTTTTAAGCCTAAATGTAATGCTTTGTATTTATGTCTATTAAGTTTCATTTTATTAGATTCCTGTTCTATACTATCAAAATCTCTTTTCTTACCTCTGTGATCTATCATATTAGCTATCCCTCCTAGCTTTGTTTCACCTGAAAATTTGATGCCATCCATGCATTTATTCAAGTAATTGATAAAAACTACCTATAAGTACAAGCACAGGGCCCTGGGGTACTCCGTGGTAGACCTTCCTTCAAGTTGCCAGGGAACCCTTCTTTGGGTTTAAATCACTTAGCAGCCAATTCTGATACTCTATTGCAGGCAAATCCTTCATTGAATAGATTATTAGTGGTGAGAGAGAAAACAGAATTCTTATATTGCACATGTTTCAAATCTAAGGTTCTGAAAGCCAATTGTACATTAATGTATGACTTCTATGTTTGGTCCCAGCTGTTAGTTCGGCAGGGGGTGGGGGGGGGTGGGGACTTAGTTTCCCACAATTTTTGCAAACCAAAGTCAGCATATAGACTTTCATGTACTGGATACTTAGGAAAGGCAGGGCCAATTACTTGAAGAAAAGACCACTTTAAATAAAAACATACTGCTTTAATGTTTTGATTCTTCTTTCCTCACTCACAACAGTCTGTCTTCAATACAAGTGTATATACATATATTTGTAAACATGCATATATAATATATTTCTAACTAAAAGACAGATGTCTTTAGAAGAGCAGCAACAGAACCATGGAGGTATTTTGGCAAAACTTGCTTACTTATCACAGCCATATCTTCATTAGGGCACTGATGGCTTTTAAAAAGACTTGAGATCAAGGGATGATGATGAGAAGAGGCTGCAGAAAATCTTTGTACTCAGATCCCTAGGAGCCAAAAAAAAAGGGGGTGGAGTGAGAGGAATAAAACAAAAATATCAAAATCTACATGTGGTCCTGGCCTTTAGCTAGGTAAATAGACACTCTATATAACCTTCAATTAGCATTTTAAAGCACCCTTGTCAATACATCTATTTTCAAAGTTAATACTTTGGTGGATCTCTGATTTCAAATGGGAGGTACTCTCCACCTGAGCAATACAGATTCCCAACCTTCATACTTTCACACGAACTTCAAAACTCATTCCTGTTTTCCCATTTGGGAATTCCTCCATAGAAGCTCTCTGGAATATTTTGGAGGACTTTACTCATACTCTTTTAGTATCTTTGCGATACCAATGTGCCACTCTAGCTGACCCTCTGGTATCTATTTGGATATGTGACTAGCCTAACTTTTTACTGTTGGTACAGATATGTATAATTTCTTTAATAATTCCTTTAATCCACTTTTTATGTACTTCACTAGGGACATTTTATAATCTGGTTATTGAACCTTTCCATTGTCTTTTCAATCACTGATCCCTTTAATTATTTAGATATTGTGGTCCTCTGTGATCTACAACTACACAACACCACCAGAATGTTGGCGTTCAGGAGATAAACCTTTGGAACAGCAAATATTTTGGGATCGTTGAAAGTATGGTGCTGCTTCCTAATTGTGATTCAGTTTGAAATTTTCCTCCTACTCCTTTCTGGGACAAGCTCAATGTCTATCTATATGTGGAAATTCTAACCAGCAATGTGTCTCAAATTCTTCCCTTTTTTTTAAAATTCTCACTGCCTCCAAAACAACCTCCCCATCTACAATCTCATCCTCTCCACTTTATTGTCATCTTCCTAGTGTGTAATTCAGATCACAACATTCTCCCTTTCAAGAAACTTCACAAGATATGCTTTGGATCCAACCACATTTATTCATGATGCCATTTTCTAGCCATTCTTACTTTGGTCCTATTCTCCATGCAAGTAAGGTAAAAGAATTTACATGAAATTGATTTCAGTTTCCGTCAGTCAATAAGCATTTATTAAGTACCTGCTGTGTGGCATGTACTGGGATCACCAAAAAAGATAAAAGACAGTCTCTGCCCTTGAGGGCATTTCAATCTAATGAGGAGACAACATGCAAACATAAATGTATGAAGAAGTTATGGTCCTCTTTGAGAACAAAGGACAAACAACAACACAAGGGAATAATTAAAAGAAGGAAGGCACTAGAACTAAGAAGAATTTGGAAAGACTCCCTCTAGAAAATGATATTTTAGCTGGGACTTAAAAGAAGCCAGGTCTCAGTTGCCAGGCTCTCTTTCCACCACTGAGAGGATTGACAACAGTGGGGCCATGGCGCTTCAAGTCTCTAGCGCATTTGGCTTCCTCTGCCTGTCTGGTGAGACAATATTGACAATAAGGCCTATGGTCAGACCTTGAAAGCCCCTTTAAATTCATAGAGGTAAGACTAATACGTAGGGCATAAGTACACAGATAAGCCTAAGCTGTTATAATTTAAAGAACACTAGAAACCCTAAGACAATTGAAGCAACTACTATCAGGGACCCTTTTGACTGTTATAACCTGCTAAAGGCTTCCTAGAGCAGTGGAATGTTCATGCTCTTAGACTGTAGTCCTGTGGACTTGGGGGTGCTATGTCAAAACTTTAGATTAAGGACTACAACACTCTGCCTTAGCACTGTAGTCTCTTACCTGGCCACACTACTGGTTTGTTTATAAACTGTAAACCTTTTTTTGTGTACTGTTAACTTTTTTGACCTTAAATGATAGCCTTGGGACAGGATGAGCTTCAGCCCCTGAGCCCAAATGCTCCGTGAAAATTCTATGAAAACATTACAAAAATTCTACGAAACACTAATCCTCCGAAAGTCAAGCCAACATATAACTGAAGGGGAAGGCAAAGAATATTAGTTTCTTTTTGGTCCACTTCCTGGTTTTCATTAAGTCTGCTCCCTAACATATTTTGGCATTCAGTATGTATTCATTTTCACGACTACGAGGAACGACATTAGAAGGACTGCGCTGTACTCAGTATTGAGGGTTGGCAAGTGACCTCCATTACTAGTTCATACAGGAGGGTCAAGAAGACCAATCATCTCTCACATTTGCACAGCAGCTTCTACTTTTAAAGCCCTTTCGCACTGGCAAACTCATTTTGTCCCCACAACAACCCTCTGAGGTGTGTGGGCAGCTTCCATCTACTATCCTTGTGGGACAGATAAGGCTACTCCGTAGGCACACTTACTCGTGAAACAGAAAACATTTGTCAATGCTTTGGGTGCAGGCACAGACCATGCAGGCTGATGGAGTCGTGTTCAACTACAGAGTACTGCCAATCAGTTGACCACTTCTAGGGCAGCATCTTGCTCACCTCGCTGCAGTTATTGGGGGAAGAAGACATAAGTGCTTACCAGTGGGGCTACACCACCTGCTGTGTGGCTCCCCCAGAAGCTTGTTTCAAAATATAGAAACCAGGTGGAGATTAGAATTATGTGGGGAGATGATGATGAAGAAAGATGGCAGAGTCCTTCAGCAGCAACCCAGCTGAATTGTCTTAATATTACCCTCAAAACAACTTTAAAATAACTTCTCAAATGAAACTTTGGAGTGGAAGAGCCCACAGGAGTTCAGAGAGAGATACCTTTCCCAGCCTGATACAATTTAGGAGGTCAGCAGGAGAGGTCTGTGACACTGGAGTGGCATCTGACCCAGAGCACCAGACATCAGTATTAGCAGCGGGTTCGGGTGGTGGCCATGACGAGAGTGGCAGCAGATCTTCAGGAACTCAGCCCAGAGACAGTAAGAGTTGGGCAACTGGTTGGAGAGAGATTAAAGAAAACCTTTGCTGCTATTGGGTGCTGTGGTGCTGAATGGCAACAATGTTGCCCATAAACAATTCTGAGCTGCAGTTGCAGGGTAGAAAAGAGTGCTTCTCATCAGTCACAAAGTAACAAGGGTCCTGGTTGCAGTTCCAAGGCCAAAAGGAGCACTAGGGTGTGGGCTCCAGTAGAGCAAGGGTCTTGGTCACAGTTCCTAGACTAAGAATGCTAGTGTGTGGCTGCCAGGGAGGAGGGACCCTTCCTGAGTGAAGACACAACTCAGACCAGGTGAGCAGAGACCGTATGTCTCTTGGAATCAAATCACTTTGGAAGCATAGAAAACTCATATACCCCCAGAACTAGTTCTGAAAACAGTAGCAACAAAAAGCCTAAAGCTTGGGACAGTGTCTCCCCACTTCCAGGTGAGCAGAGCCCAACTTTAGTGTAACATTCAAAGACAAGAAATAGGCTGGAAAAATGAGCAAACAACCACAAAAACAGCTTGACAGTAAAAAACTATAAGAGACACAGTTAAAACCAAGATATTTATCAAAAGAAGACAACAATGTGAAAACAGCTACAAGCAAAGCCTCAAAGAAAAATGCTAGACCCAAGGACAGAAAGAATTCCAGGAGAAGTTAAAAAAGAGAGAGAAAGAGAGAGATAAGAGTGGTAGAGGAAAAACTGGAAAAAGAAGTGAGAGTGATGCAAGAAAATTATGAAAAGAGAACTAACAACTTGGTAAAAAGATGCACAAAAATATTGAAGAAAATAACACCCTTAAAAAGAAAAACAACTAGAGACAGCTAGGTGGTAGTGGATAGAGCACCAGCCCTGAAGTCAAGAGGACCTGAGTTCAAATGTGGCCTCAGATATTTACTAGCTGTATGACCCTGGGCAAGTCACTTAACCCCAATGGCCTCCCCCACCCACCCAAAACAAAGCCCCACAGAATAGGCCCAAAATTCACTGAAGACAAAAACTCCTTAAAAAGAAAAACTGGACAAATGGAAAAAGAGGTACAAAAACTCACTGAAGAAATAATTCATCAAAACTTAGAGCTGGGCAAGTGGAAGCTAATGACTGCAAGAGACATCAAGAAACAATAAAACAAAGTCAGAAGAATGAAAAATGAAGAAAATGTGAACTATCTCATTGGAAAAAACCACTGACCTGGAAAATAGATCTAGAAAAGATAATCTAAGAATTATTGGACTACCTGAAAGCCATGATCAAAAATAAGCCTAGACATCATATTTCAAGAAGTTATAAAGGAAAATTGCCCCCATTACTTTAGATCCAGAGAGTGAGATAGAAATTGAATGAATACTTTGATTAGTTCATCAATGATCACTGATCACCTTAAATGTGATCCCAAAATGAAAACTCCCAGAAATATTGTAGCCAAATTTCAGAGCTCCCGGGTCAAGGAAGAAATACTGCCAACAGCCACAAAGAAACAATTCAGATATCATAAAGCCACAGCCAAGCTCACATAAGATTCAGCAGTTTCCACATTAAGGAAGGAGAGGGCTTAGAATATGATATTCTGGAAGGCAAAGGTGCTAGGATTACAATCGAGAATAACCTGCTTAGCTAAACTGGGTATAATCCTTTGGGGGAGAAAATGATATTTAATAAAATAGAGGACTTTCAAGCATTCCTGATGAAAAGACCAGAACTGAATGGGAAATTTGACACAACTGAATAGAAAATTCAAACACAAGTCTCAAGAAAAGCACAAAAAGGTGAACATGAAAGATTCCCAATAAGAGACTCAGTAAAGTTGAACTGTTTATATCCCTATATGGGGAGATTATACATGTAACTCCTAAAACTGTATCATTATTAGGGCATTTAGAGAGCATAGAGAGAGGGAATGGGTATGAATCAATTATGTTGGGATGATCTCAAAAAAAAAGGAATGAAAGGTTCACAAAGAGTCATGTGCTAGAAGAAAGGGAAGAGGAGAGGTAGAATGGGGATTGTTGGTTTTATTTTACATAAAAAAGGTGCACAAGAATGAGCTTTTGAAAAATGGAAATTGAATTTAAAAATGAAAAATTGCTATCTACCTCCAGAGAGAGATCCCATAAACTGAGTGCAAATTAAACTGTGATTTTCTCAGGTTTTTCCCCCTTTTTGTAATATAGTTAATGTGGAAATATGTTTTATATTATTTCACATGTATAATTCATATAATTTGCTTACATTCTCAATGGGTAGGGCAGGGGCAAAAGAGAGGGGGAGAATTCCGAATTCATTTTTAGACATTTAAAATGAATAAATAATAATTTGTTAATAATGAGGAACATATCATCCCTGTCATCCTGTCTACAACTAGAATTGTACCAAAGATGCTTAGAGTATACTCCCAGAGGATGAGTGCACTTCTTAATGCTTTTATTCAACTATGAAAAGCACCTATTACATCATCTATATGATAATCCATAGAACATTAAATATAAAAGAATAATAGCAGGCGAGTGACTTGTCCCAGGATTGTTTCTTCTAGACCCTATTGTATCAGTAAGGCAGGATTCACGACCTCGAGGATGACCACGAACATGCCTGTATGGTTCAGAATCACAAAGTATGAAAACCTCTCTAGGTAGAAGGCAGAGGAAGTATAACATTTAATTAGACTCAAGAGGACAAAATCCCAAGACCAATAATTCCAATTCGATATAGCAGTAATTATGTTCCAAAACCAGTAAGCCCACCTCAATGTAGCAACAAGGAAATTATAAGACAGTATTATAGCAAGGAACCAAATCGTCATGTAACCTTCCCCCCCTGCTAGGGCCTTCCTGTAAACAATCACTCAAGAATCCTGACTCTCTGCTCAGCACTGTGTTCTGTAGCTCTGTCAGAGCTGGCTCTTTCAATGTCTGCTCTTCAGCGCGCTCTTGATGTCTGCTGCCTCAATGTCTTCTTGATGTCTCCTCAATTCTGCTTCACTTCAGTTCTGCTTCTTTTCAGTTCTGTCCTTCTTTAGTTCTGATTCTCTCACACTCTGGGCTTTCCTTATACACAATTCTAGCCAGTGCCTGATTGGCTAGAACTCAGGTCTCTGATTTACTGAATTCATGATTGACTAGAACTCAGTGCATATACCATTGGTTCTGATCTTAGCAACTCCCCTTAGGGCCCCGAGGGCTTCACAGCCAAATCGGCTTAGCACCTGGTAAGTAGTGGCTTTGGGCCTACTTACAAAGATATAATCAAAGATTCCCACCTAACCCCACCTGAGGCCTATTGAATGGGTGGGGAAGATCTTTGATCCCATTAATACTATATGTATCCAGTAAAATAAGAGCAAGGAAATCATGATGATTTTCTCTAATAGTCTGTC
>JAQQSZ010002413.1:0-14762 GCA_028646595.1 Phalanger gymnotis | reverse complement strand
AAAAAATGTCTAGCTCTTTAAAAACTAACCAACAGACTCACTGCATAGTTTCAGATAAGTACCTTTCAGATAAGTTGAAACCCGCTCAGGCAGAGTCCTTGCCAGCAGCCTTTACTACATAAAATGGCAAACTCAGCGAGGCCAGTGAGGAAAAGCTGGGGTGAAGGCTCGCCAAATGGCAGGCATGGTGGTGCCAAGATTGAGAGCGGGAGAGCACTCAAGCAGCGGTTCAGTCCTGGGAGAAGCTCAGGAGGGAGGTTGGCTCTGAGACTGCAAGAGAGAGGAACAAAACCAAGAGAAGGAGGTTTCATTCCAGGAAGAAAGTTCTCCCAGCTGTTCCCCAGAAGGATGCTGGCTGTTTTAAAGTCCCAAAAGAGCCCAAGGAGTGGAATTCCTGACCTTGTGGATTTCAACCAGAGCAGCGAATAAACACGCGGTGTTTACCAGTAACTACAACTGCTTTGGGTTGTTACAATCCCCAATTGTGAATTTAGCGAATAAATCAATGGCACCATCCCCATCTCATTTAAAGTGTGTCAAGATGCAAGCCCTGACATTTATCAGGGGACAGCACGTCACCAGTGTTTGCCAGGTGTGAAAAAGGCTTGGACATCTCACTGAATAATCGACATTTCAACGAAGTGCCATAAGAAGTCTGTTCAGATTGGTAAAGGGCCTCGGTCATGACCTGGAAGGCTTGTCTCAAGGCAGGAACTAAGTCATACCCAAGGAGAGATTTCAAAGATCTTGCATAGCAGGAGTAGGTGGCATCAAGAGGTGACCCAGAAAGAACTGGTAACATAGCAGACATACAGCAGCAGAAGAAAAAGAAAGTGGGACTGCGCTGTAGCAGAGAAGAGAGGCTGAATTGTGTCATCAATGTTACAGGCATGTCTGAGCAGAAGGCTAAGGCTGACACCTCTAGTTTTATGAACCTCCTCAAGGGCAGAGGAAGTTTGAAGACGTGGGTGCTCTTTCCCCAACTTGCCTTCCAACAGACCTATTATCTGTGAGATACCAGACACTGTAAGATATTCTGCTGATGTTTTTACCCAAATGTTTCCAGTAACATGAATTTTGTCTCAGCTACACACACACACACACACACACACACACACACACACACACACACACACACCAGGGATTACCTAAAATAAATATAAATGTAGACTTAAAAAGAACTATTCCTCTGCCAAAATTTTTAGGAATTTTCCTAACTGGAGTCTCAGAGCAACTGTGATGTTATTCCTAGTTCTTCATTTGATAGAATCTCCTTAAGCTTCAGAGGAAGGAACCACATAGACCCGAGGAACTACAATGTGGTCCATAGGCTTCTAATGAGCTAATTATTGTAATTGGGTATTATACATAAAAGAGATAGAAGATACTCTAGCTCATAGGACCAGAGTTAAAAGGAGGAATTTTGAACTCTATTTAGTACAGTCCTCTTATTTTATAGAAGAGGAAATTGAAGTTAAGAGAGGTTAAGTGTTTTGCTCAATGTTATACAATTGGTAAGCAGCAGAACCAGGATTTGAATTCAGGTCCTCTAAGAATCCAGTGATTTTTTAAAAAAAAATTAATTAATTTTTAGTTTTCAACATTCACTTCCATAAGATTTTGAGTTCCAAATTTTCTCCCCATCTCTCCCCTCTCCCACCCCAAGATGGCTTGTAATTTGGCATAAGCTCTACATATATATTCATATTGAACCTATTTTCTCAGTAGTCATGTTGTAAAGAAGAATCAGAACCAATACAAGAAACCACGAGAACGAAGAAACAAACAAAAAAAAAGAGAGAGACAGAGCAAATAACATGCATTCAAACTTCAGAGTTCTTTTTCTGGATGTGGACAGCATATTCCATCATGAGTCTTTTGGAGTCGCCTTGGATCCTTGTACTGCTAAGAAGAGATAAGGATATCAAACTTAGTCATTGAGCATTGTGACTGCTACTGTGTACAGTGTTCTCCTGGTTCTGCTCACTTTACTCAGCATCAGTTCATTCAAGTTTTTCTGAAGTCCGCCTTCTCATCATTTCTTATAGCACAACAGTATTCCATTACACTCATATACTAAAACTTGTTCAGTCATTCCCCAGCTGATGGGCATCCTCTCAATTTCCAATTCTTTGCCACCACAAAAAAGGCTGATATATTTTTTTACATGTGGGTCCTTTTCCCATTTGTATAATATCTTTGAGATACAGACCTAGAAGTAGTATTGCTGGGTCAAAGGGGGCACATATTTTTATAGCCCTTTGGGTACAGTTCCAAATTGCTTTCCAGAATGGTTGGATCAGTTCACAACTCCGCTAACAATGCATTGGTGTTCCAATTTTCCCACATCTTCTCTAGCATTTATCATTTTCCTCTTCTGTCATGTTAGCCAATCTGATAGTTGCAATGTGTTACTTCAGAGTAGTTTTGATTTGCATTTCTCTAATAGTGATTTACAGCATTTTTTCATATGACTATAGATAGCTTTAATTTCTTCCTCTGAAAACTTCCTGTTCATATCTTTTGACCATTTATCAATTGGAGAATGATTAAAAATCCAGTGAACTTTCCCTGTAGTATGCTGTTTCCCACACTTTGAATGACCCAAGATTTCATTATTGGGTACTCCTTCCATTGGAGGAAGATAATAAGCCAGTGATGCCTTCTTGTGTGACTCATCTTCATTTAGCCATAAAATTTCCATGAAGTGGACTAGGTCTTAATTTAGTTTTTTTTCTGGTAGCTCAATATACCATTTAGACCATCCAACTTGTCTTTGGCTCACATTGTGATTAGCCCACCTTCTTTTCTAGTCGTATGTAACATTGATTCCACCCTACTCTGCCCTGGCTAGATGACATCCGGATTTTTTTGTCTTTGGGTCTCCAGAGCCTTGATTGTGTCTGGCATGTAGTTGGCTCTTTAATACCTACTTGTTGAATGAATAAATGAATGAACTATGCTCAGATGTGGGTGCCATGCTTTAGAACAGGCATTGATAAGCAGAAGACATTCATTAGAAGGCAACCAAGACAGTGAAGAGCTTCCAATTCAGGCCATGTAATCAGCAACTGAAGAAGCCGGGAATCTGTAGCATAGACAACGGAAGATTGTGTGTGGGAGAAACTTGATGCCTCTTTTAAGGTATTCAAAGGGCTATCAAATAAAAGACAGATTAAACCTGTTATACTTTGCTTGAGAGGGGAAAAATTGGTAAAAGTTCCAGAAAGGGAAATTAAATGTCATTATAAGGTAAACCTATCTAAAAGTTGGAGCTCTCCAAAAGTGTAATGGACTTCTCTGGGGAAAGCTGAGTTCTGTCTCACTCTTGGGCTCTAAGAAAAACCCAGTGACGGCTTGTTGGGTATATCATACTGGGGATTTGTATTTTGCTCTAGGTTGGATGGCATTGCAGCTGCGCTCCCTTCCAACTCTGACATTCCATGGTTCTGTGACTCGTGGGAGATGCTAAAAGCCCAGTAAATTCAGAATCTCTGAGCAGGAAGCAGACTCTGAGCTCCTTTGGTTCAATTCAATTCAAGGGAGCTTATTCTACAGATAAAGAGTAAACCTCCACACACAGAGCTATATTTCACCTGCAGGCTTGTCACTTTTAACCTTTCATGAAGCATGAAAGAGCTCTGGATTCCTGCTTTGAGCTTCTTCACTTGAAAAGAATTGCTCTAAATTGTGGATTGTAATCACGGTTCTTGCTGGTGTTTCTTCACAGACAGGATGTTGTTTGTAAAGATCACTTAGCTGTTAAAATGCTCCTGTAGTGCCGATGGGAGGGATGTAAGTAGATGCTAACTGATCCAATGAAAAGATTGAAATGAAAGAAAGGCTGAACAGCTCCGGAATTATTCTTCCTTCTCCTTGGCTTTTTGGTTGGAGAGCCGACCCCTCCGTTTGATTCAACAGCAAACATGCGTTAGGCATCTGTTATGTGCTAGGAATTGTGCTAAGTGAAAAATACCTTCCTTCAAGGCACGTGGATTCTGGTGGAGGGGGAGTGGTAGTGGATGGTGCAACACAGATTATGAGCTAGAAGTGACCTTCAAGGTCATCTGGTTTATTTTAAAATTGAAGAAACTAATAGATCTTCCTGAATCACACAGGCACTACAGTGGCCACATGAACCCAGATCAGCATAATTTAGGGTAGGATATGTAAGGGAAAATGGGAGAAATAAGACAAAGAAGTCTAGGAATATCTGAAGTAGAAGAAAGCACTAATAGGTGGAAGATTTAATCATGAAATCAATTAACAAGCATTTATCAAGCTTCCAGTTCTGGACAAGGCACTCTGGAAGGCTCTTGGGCTACAAAGACAAAGATGAAACAGCATAAACCCTCAGGGAGCTTACATCCAGCCAAGGAAGGCTTAATTGAGAAGGGGGTACTAATGAAGAAGAAGCTTCCTAGGCCAACAAACTCACAGGTCTTGATAAAAATAAAAAAGTATTAATGAGATCCAAGTAAAGATTGAAAAGTGCATAGATCCCAAATGAGGATGAATTTAATGAATGATGAAATAATAAATGAAAGCCAATTACCTTTGGTAGACACATGCAATCCGACCCCTAACCTTCCATCTTTTAAAAAAATGTACTAGACTGTGAACCATAGGGGACTAAACTTATCACTCCTCGCAGGCAGGACAGTTCAAAGTCCTCATGGATTTCAGAGCACGCGTAGCATCATCTTGGTACACAAAAGACAGTGTACGTTACATTCCACCCTGGCATTATTCTTAAATTAGCATTAATCAGTTTAATAAGATTGTCCCTGTAGCCTTCTTCACCCTTAAACAACAAATATGTCTGTAGTTAGATCTTAGGTTAATATCCATAAAGAGGGAATGAGCCTATCAGCCAATTCATTTCAGTTATATTTATGCCTCCATTGTTAACCACAGTTGTTTGTTTGTTTGAAATGGGATCAGAGTTTATGAGAATTATTGCTTCCTGCCAGTAAGAGATAATGGGCTTGGATTTCACAAGCGGATGTGAATGGCTAGCCTTTCCACATCTCTAAACACTTTGCCCATCCCCTGTAAATATTTTCACAGGATGGCCATTTCTCCTCAAGGTAACCCTAACAACCGATTACCCTTCACCACTAACTATAAACAGGACCTTAATTAATGTGTTTGCTCCTACTCGTTCTGTAATTAGAGATGCCAGGCTGAGCTCTGTCCGGAACACCAGACGTTTGCCGTGAAGAAAAGTACACCTCTCGGGCCGTGCTGAAGTGAGGACAGAACTAAGGTTGCTTCCCTTCATATTTCATAAGGCATTGGATCTCTAGGCACCAGGGGACATAGGTGAAGCCTAGATTTGGGTCAGGATCATGGTCAAAGGGAGCCTTAATTGTCTCACAGAGACGTCAATTAAAGCATCCAGAGAGGAAACAGTTGGTGAAGTCATAAGGCAATCTCAGCTCAAGTGTCATTTTAACAACTAGTGGAGAAAGGGAAATATAGATTCTAGTCCTGTTCCTGAGCCCAAATATCAATATCTGGAGATCTAGAAATGAGGGTAAGGCCAGGAACTTTGGGAAAGGAAGAAGATGAATGTTGGAAATTAGGAACAATGGGGATTAAAAATGGGTGTCATGCGTCCCTTCTTCCTCACCTTCTGTTTAGTCAATATTTGTTGAATGAATGTATAATCATAAATTTATATGATATAATTACATGATGCTATGTATTTGTATATACATATATTTTTGTTACATATAATTATATTATGCTACATATTTATATATACATATAGTTTATATTATATATTATATTATATAAGCTATTTGTATATATGATATAATTCTATATAATTCTATTGTGCTACATGTTTATATTTATATATTATATAATATTTTTATATTATATAAACTATTTGTTCATCTTTGTAAATGCTGTTCCTCCTATAGTAGAATGGAAGCTCCCTGAGAGAAAGAACTATTTCATTTTTGTCTTCGTGTTCTCCCGCTCCTAGCCCAATGCCTAGGTCATAGTCGGTGCTTTAAGAAAGCTTGCTGAGTTGCTGTGAATGAATGAATGACTTAGTGAGCAATGAAGATTACAGGGCAGTTAAGATATCAGTTCACGAATGATGAATATAAGGATGAATACAATATAATCTTCGGTAGATATAGACTGTAGTCTGTCCCCTAACCTTCCATCTGTAAAAAAAAAAAATGAAAATGGGAATGAAAACAAAAATCCAAAAAACTCAGCGCCGGACTAGGAACTACAGAAGACCCTAAACCTATCACTGCTCCTAGGTGGGAACTATTAATGACTAATGCTGCAACTGTCTCAAGGGCTCACATTAATAAAAGCAGCTGCTCTTTGGTCTATAGCAATTTGGCCAAGACAGCACTGTGAGGCAGGAAGTGCAAGATTTATCCCCAATTTGTTGTTCACTCGTGTCTGACTCTTCATGGCCCCATTTGGGGTTTTCTTGGCAAAGATACTGGAGTGGTTTCCCATTTTCTTCTCTAGCTCATTTTGCAGATGAGGAAACTGAGGCAAGCAGGGTGAAGTGACTTGCCCAGGGTCACATAGCAAGTAAGTGTCTGAGGACAGACTTGAACTCAGGAAGATGAGTCTTCCTGACTCCACGTCTGGTGCTCTGTGGTGTCACCTAGCTGCCCCCACCCCCAATCTACCTAAGAACAAAGGGAAAGCTCCTAAACCTCTGAGCAGAAGTTTGAACCTGTGTTTCCTGACCCCCGAGTCTAGCAGGGTTCCCTCTACACCACATAGCTGCTCCGTCTCTGTGAATCCGCATGTGGTTCCAAGATAGCAAGCTGTCACCCTTTGCTTGACATGTAGCCTATGTTTTTTTTAGAAATCTACTAAAAATAAGTTAACAAAAACCCAAGCTGAAGAGCTCCCAATTACCTCATACCTCCGCCAACTCAGAACATCCAAGTTGAGGCTTGACTCAATTGGTTTCCACAGGCTACATCTGGATTTAACATCACAAATTCAATCCACTCTGCACCCTGAGTCACTGTGGCCTTAAGAACACCGTCACAGAGTAATTATGCCAGTGGGGCCTTTGCCTGGCAACAATTTAAATAAATGAATCATTAATTTTTAAAGCTAAATCCCGCTGTAGGACTTTATACTCTCTGTGTGCAGTGTAAAAAATGAAAATATTTTTGAGCTAAACGGAAACTGCTGGCGCCACAGTTACAAAAGTCCTACAAATGACCCTAAATGACACAAATTTCTCACCAAAGAGGCTGCTGATTTTGTTACCATACCCCTTAATAGGCAGATGCTTGGGTTGGCAAGGAGTTGGAGGGGGTCATCGTGGGATAAGAAGACTAAAAAGAGCACATCTTCATTCTAGAAAGAAGGCTGAAAGCAGGTACAGAATCAGACACATAGGGGTAAGGCCCTCCTCCTGGGGACACATGGGGAAGAGGCATGATACTTGGTTTCACAAGCATTCCAATGGAGCTGGCACACTCACCACCAAACTGTCCCTCATTCTCACAACAAAACCCAAATTATAAAGGGCTAAAAAAAGCTCTGGGATTGGACTGACAGGACAACCTGGGTCTTAATCCAGTTAAATGACTTGCTACCTGTATATACTCTGGGACCTAGTTTCCTCATCTGCAAAAATGTAAAAATCTGTAAAAAAAACCCCACAATGGTTAAAGGCTAAAAAAATAAAAAAAAAATATAAGGGGAAAAAAGAATAAACTTATCTTCTTTTCTAATACCCTTACCATTGACTCAGTATTCCAAAGAAACATCACAGAAAAAGACCCATATAGTGGTTAAAGTTTTTATTGCTATATATAACACTCATTCTTAGCCATCTAATGCCTTTATCTCGCATCTCACTTCTACTTAACTAAAATAAAGGTTGACATTCTCTACGTCTACTAAACTCACAGAGCGGAGGATCTTCAGTTCGTTGATAAGCACATATTAAATATCTACCAGGGAAGAGATTTAATTGCCCTAGATTTATTTTATTTATTATTTTATATTCATCCTGTAAGTAATAGGAAACGACTGGAGTTTGGTGGATAGGCTGGGGGTAACATGGTCCGACCTATGCAGAAAATCTCTACAATAGTCACTAGACTCCAGCAAAATAGTAACAGCCATCGTTTACACAGTATTTTAAGGTTTGCAAAGTACTTTACATACATTATGTCATTCATCTGTCAGATTTATGAAGAACGGAGGAATTTATGACCAAACAAGAGATAAACAACATTATGAAATGCAAAATGGATAATTTTGATTGCATTAAATTGAAAAGTTTTTGCACAAACAAATTTAATGCAACCAAAATTAGGAGAGAAGCAGAAAATTGAAAGAATTTTTACAACTAGGGTCTCCAATAGAGACCTCATTTCTAAAATATATAGAGAACTGAGTCAAATGTACAAGAATACAAGTCATTCTCCAATTGATAAATGGTTAAAGGATACAAACAGGCACTTTTCAGAGGAAGAAATTAAAGCTAGCTATAGTCATATGAAAAAAAAAGTTCTAAATCACTGTTGATTAGAGAAATGCAAATCGAAACAACTCTGAGGTACTACCTCACACCTATTAGATTGGCTAACATGACAAAATAGGAAAATGATAAATGTTGGAGAAGATGTAGGAAAATTGGAACACTAATTCATTGTTGGTGGAGTTATGAACTGATCCAACCGTTTTGGAAAGCAATTTGGAACTATGCCCAAAGGGCTTTAAAAATGTGCACTTTGACCCAGCAGTACCACTTCTAGGGCTGTATCCCAAAGAGATCATAAATATGGGAAAAGGACCCATAAATACAAAAATATTTATAGCAGCTCTTTTTGTGGTGGCTAAGAACTAGAAACTGAGGGGGATGGCTGAACAAGCTGTGGTATATGAATGTAATGGAACACTATTGTGTTATAAGAAATGATGAACAAACAGACCAGAAAAACATGGAAAGACTTACATGAAATGATGCTGAGTGAAGTGAGCAGAACCAGGACTGTACACAGTAACAGCCTCAGCGTGCAATGACTGACTTCGGTAGCCCTTCTCAGCAATGCAAAGACCTAAAACAATTCTAACAGATTCATGATGGAAAATACCCTCCACATCCAGAAAAAGAAATATGGAGTCTGGATGAAGATTGAAGCAGACTGTTTCCTTTTTCTGTTTTGTTTTCTGTTTTTCTTTCTCATGGTTACTCCCATTCATTCTGATTCTTCTATACAACACGACTAATGTGAAAATGTGTATAATAAGAATGTATTTGTAGAGCCTATATCAGATTGCATGACATCTTGGAGAGGGGCAGAAAATATAAAACTTATGGAAGTGAATGTTGGAAACTAAAAATAAATAAATCAACTTATTAAAAGAAAAAAAGTCACTGGACTCTAGCAAAATAGTAACAGCCATCATTTACACAGTACTTTAAGGTTTGCAAAGCACTTCACATACATTGTCTCATTGGATCCTCACAATAAGCCACAATAATGGAAGCCTCACAATAAGTGCTTTCATTGTCCCCTTTTAACATGTGAGGAAACTGAGGCCAGAAGAGGTCAAGTGACTTTCCTAGTTAGGCTCACTCAGCAAGAGTATGAGACAGTATTTGAACACGTCTTCCAGATTTTAAGTTCAGCAGTCCATCCACTACACCACCTACATATTCTTCATGTCTCTTCATATTCTCAAGTGGAATACGACCCGGTGAACTCCTCTGGTCACAAGCGGATAAACTGCCAGGATATCTTCTCAATGTGGACGTGTTGCTCATAGCTATCAACAACGACAACCATGCAAACAGTTGTGAATTTTCATCTGATTTACACTATGGTGGCTTAGGAAAGAGAACTTAACTCAATGGCAACAGCACGCGCTGCAGGCAGTAACATAACTTCGACGTGTATGAGCATCCTTGAAGACATAAATGCTGGAAGCTGAACTGAAACCAAGTGGTCCACAGAGCCAGGGCATGTGGATATCCACAAAGGAGGAAAACAAACGAATTCAATCTCCTTAGATGATTTGTTATTGCTGTGGGCAGTGGTCTGGTATCCCGATTGGAAAATCAGGCTCAAGATGAATGGCGAGCACGTCACGTGCCAGTGTTGTATTCGTAAATGCTATCCTGGAAATGCCAAACCAAGGTGATGCAAGCGTCTAGGCTGATTATCCTAGAAATGCAGATTGACTGAGCAAAGACAAACAACAAAGTGTCTGCAGATTGTTTGGAGGACACAGGGGTTTTGGAATGTGTCTGTGGTGGTTCACCAAAAAAGTATCATGGTATAGTGGATAGAGTGCAGGCATGGGGCCAGGGAGACCTGGATTAAAATCCTGTCTCAGCTTCTCACTAGCTGTGTGACTCTGGGGAAGTCATCTGACCTCTCTTGGACTCAGCTCCTCATCTATAGGATGAGGGGGTTGCATTCAATGGCTTCTAATGCCCCTCCAGTTCTCAGTCTTTGATTCTATAAGTGTTGGTAGAATAACAGCCTGGGCACAAAGCGATGCTGGAGATGCACAGTGGTCCGTGATGGCTTCGGCTCCATGTGCCCAATGTTCATCGATGCATGATAAAGTATCTAGGAAAGTCAGGACAGAAATCATACAAGGGATCCTGGTGGCAGAAGCTAATGATGCTTCCTCATTGTGCAACAAAAAGTATCTCCTGCAACATCTTCCTGCCTTATCAGACTGCCAAGAAAGAGCTCTAGAATAAATGGTGGAGAGGAGCAGATTTTATTAGGGGTAAGGCGCTCCATGAAGAAACACATGGGGAAATCATGGAGCAAGAAGGATAGACAGTAAGTTAAAATGAGAATGGACCTCACATGTCCAACCAAGGGGTTCAAAATTCTCTGGAATGCATGCACTGAATTTGGAATACCAGATAAGTGATAGTTGCTTCTGGTGGTTGATGAAGCCTTACTCTCATCACTTAATGGATAGATGGATGGAGCCAAAGGAATGTGTGAATGGTTCTATAAATAAAGGAATGATCGTGGAAGGATTTGGACAAATGTGGATGGATCTACTCACTGAAATCCTGACTACTAACATCCTTGATGTTTGAAATAAATAATTTAAATAAAAATATTACCTTCTACTCTTTCGATTCTTTGATCTTATCAGTGTGGATATCGCATCCAACGGTCAAACCCCATCCATACTTGTCCTTCTTTTGTGATTCTTGTCCATGTATCCTGACAAATCTGCCACAGAGAGAGTCCACCAAACATGCTGGGGCACTTCTACATTTCTTGACATTGAATAGACACCAATGGTACATCTGGGCTGCCTAATGGTTATCTCTTGTTTTTATCATGTGACTAACCCAACTTTTTTTGTTCCTGGTCATAAAGTTCTTTCATGATATTCTTCATTTGCCATAGGTAGGAATTTAGAAAACTAATCACATCTGCTTTCCTCCCTTCTTCCCAAGAGGTCACAAGGCTGAAAATATAAACATAGGAAGAAATTAAGTACCTTAATGGTGGGTACCTCCATATTGGGAGACTAGAGGTTACAGATACTCTGAATACATCCTTTGATATTTATATAAAGAAGGCAATAATTCTCTCCCACAATAAACTGCTGGGTGGCATGGTCATGTAGCATTCTAAGTTGTATGGACTGCTGATCTAAATCAGGATGGCCATCCTTAGATTTCTTTCCATTTTAGAATAAAATTTTTTTTAAGAATTTGGAGGTGTGAGCTTATCAAGGTGGGCAATTCCTGTCTGAGAAACTTCTTCCCCAGATATAGGTCGGCAACTCCTTTGTAATTTATCATAAAGAGAGTGGCCTGGGGCCATTGTCAGGATGTATCAGAGGCAGAACTCAAACCCAGGTCTTCCTAATTGCCAGTCCAGCCCTCTGGCTGCTGTGCCATCCGTTGATCTGAATAAACATTGAGCAGGCAGAATAATTCCATCATTGTTTAATATCAAAGTATCACACCAACCAATCAGAGACTGAATAAAAAGGATCATTTGTGACACAGTTTAGGATAAAAGTTGTTCATCTAAGTATTACCATACAGATGACCTGTTAATATGCCTGAGATAAATAATTCCCTCTGAAATTACCCTTTGATGGCACTCCCTTCCTATGTCTCTTTATAATATTGAAAGAAAATGGCTGGGCATGGTGGTATGCACCTATAATCCTGGCTACAAGTAGGCTGTGGTGAATGAAAGGAAAGAAGGAAGGAACGGAAGGAAGGAAGGAATGAAAGAAAGAAAGGAAGAAGGGAGGAGGGAAGAAAGAAGCAATGGAACAGGAAAGGAAGGAAAATGGGAGGAAGGAAGGAAAGAAGAAAGGAAAGGAGAAAGGAAGGTAGGGAAGGGAAGAGAAGGAAAAAGGGAGGGAGGAAGGAAGGAAAGAAGGAAGGGAAGAAAAGGGAAAGGGAAGGGAAGGAAGGAGGGAGGGAAGGAAGAAAGGAGGAAAGAAAGAAGAAACCGACAGGGAAGGAAGGATGAAAAAAGAGAGAGAAGGACGAAGGGAGGGAAGGAAAGAAGGGAAAAGGAAAGAAAGGGAAGGGAAGAGAAGGGGAAAAGGGAGGGAAGAAGGAAGGAATGAAAGAAGAAAAAGACAGTAAGATGGCACTGGTTTGTGTATGTGCATTAGGAACAACATAAATTTAATATGTTACATTCTTGAATAATAAACAATTCCTAAATTGCCAAAGTGGTCCCTGTTGACTTTACAATCTCCCCATATAAAAGAAATAATGCTTAGATGCAAGTATGTTACTAACTATAATGAGCTTTCTGATTTTTATAGGCCAAGAGTAATTTCTCCTAAATGTTACAGCTTAACTACAGCAACCAGATTCCATCCCATTTCTTCAAAATATGAACGCGCACTTCATTTTAGAGACATTTACCTTACATCTTAAGAAATGGGCATTCATGTCGTTCTGGCACTACTAAAGCATGTGAACATGGTAATTGGGTTTTAATACAATTTTATCACTGCACACAAATTAAAAGTGGATATACTTTGTTTCCATGACGGGAGAATTACTGGAATTATCCTGAGGAAACAATTATCTGTGGAAAACTGACTCCTCAAACACGTCTCAAGTTTAGAGCCAATGAACAAGATGGCAAACCTTTTACTTCTGGGTCTTCTGCTCTGTGCTGGCGCGGGGATGCCTGATGAAGAGATACTGCTTCCAATGTCACCGTCGTCAGACTGTTATCAAGACACAGGGGCTGAAACCAGCTCGTGATCATGAAACCTTTCATTACTGGTTTTTATCTTTTGCTATCCATACTCATTTGTATCTGCCATCTTCTAGCAACATAAAATAACACATATACATGGTAGTAATGAGTAACTATTGTCCCCAACATTTACCGGAATAACATCCATTTTCATCTGTTGCTTGTCATTTTCTCAACAAGATTGCCCTAGTTTTCTGGTCATCCACATCCTTAATTAATTATGTCTTTTATATTACAAAATATTTAAGATATGTTTTCTTTGTATATTACAGTTTCTCTAAATCAATCGTGCTTAACGCAATCATCCACAAGCATGCTTCCCTTCAGATTTCTTCCAAATAAAGCCAGGATAACAATTTATTTACTTAGATCAGGAGTTCTCTCCCCTCCCCCTACAACACTGCACGTTTGATGACACCCAAACTTCCCATTTCCTCAACTTTCCCATTTCCCCAGACTAATTCCTCCACCAAACCTCAGCTCCTCACACAAATGCTCCACTTCCATGTTTGTGATCTGTGTAATTCCCCTATTCGATCTGTTGTCATTCCTCCTCTACCTCTGCCTTGCAACCCAACTCTATAAAACCTTTTCTTGAGTTTCTTGCTCCCCTGTTCTATAGCTGATCATGCCCTGCCAAGCTTCAGCTTTAGATAAAGAGGGAGGGCATCTCACCATCCGGTTGACTCTTTCCTACTCATAGATACCGAAAGGACCTGAAGAAAATTGTGAAATCGTGATGACCGGGTCCACCAAAACCTTGTGTTACCTAATGGCTCAGTTCCTTCTGTAATTAACTCATTTTAATCAACTCCATCTCCCATACATAATGAGCTCAATGTTGGACACAGTGAATCTAATACGTCTATAGGCCATCCTGTTAGAGATCCAGGAGGCATTTAGAGATATGAGACTGGAGGTCAAGAAAAAGGTTAAGAGCCAGGCTGATTGGTGATTACTCAAGCACTCTTCCTGCCACCTCTGTATCCACCCAACCAGAATCCCAGCTGCCAGTCTAGGTAGGGCCCTGAGGTGGGAGAGCTGACTGTATCTAGCCTGCTCCAAGAGCTCACAATATTCACCTCCTTGCCATGCCACAGTATACACATCCCTCCCTCCCACTTTCCACCTTTAGCTCTAACTACAGCAACCAGACTGGTCGATTGCTTCCGGAAAGGGATCATCTTTTGACTGCAGCACGGTGCCACTCACCATCGATGTGATTTCACC
This sequence comes from Phalanger gymnotis, assembly GCA_028646595.1. Taxonomy (NCBI): domain Eukaryota; kingdom Metazoa; phylum Chordata; class Mammalia; order Diprotodontia; family Phalangeridae; genus Phalanger; species Phalanger gymnotis. The sequence goes on along the minus strand of JAQQSZ010002413.1, from coordinate 288 downwards.
GTTCCCCGATCACTACTCCTCTGTCTTATCCTCTCCCATTAGAATGTTATCTCCTTGAGGGCAGAGACCACGATTTTGTATTTATATCCCTAGCACTCAGCCCCATGCTTGGCACATATTAATGGGTAATAAATACTTTTTCATTTATATGCTAATTCACTGGGCCCTGGACAAAATTTGCTTAGTAGGACGAGAAACAGTTACTGTTTGTACACAGTCTTAAAAACGTATGGCTCTAGCCAAATGGAAAAGGAGGTCCAAAAGACCACTGAAGAAAATACTACCTTA
>JAQQSZ010002412.1:0-14762 GCA_028646595.1 Phalanger gymnotis | reverse complement strand
AGGTTTTTGTTGTAGGCTCTATGACTTTGTTAACTTCTTCTGCCTGTATGTTTTGGTCTTCTTTGTCACCAAAGAAGGATTCCAGAGTCTGAGACTGAATCTGGGTGTGTTTTTGCTGCCTGGCCATGTTCCCAGCCAACTTACTTGACTGTTGAGTTTTTCAGCGGGGTATGTAGTGCTTGTAGACTAAACAGTTCTATGTTCCATGCTTGGGTGGATGCGCTGCCTCACCAGCACTCCTCCTTCCCCAAGAACCCCCTACCCAGACTGGGCTTAGATCTTCAGCAGGCTCTTCACTCCTGCTCTATCAGCCACTTAATTCCTCCCACCAGGTGGGCCTGGGGCCAGAAGCAACTGCAGCTGTAGTTCTAAAGCTGCCCCCACAAACTCAGTCCCCGCAGCTTTTCCCACTAACCTTCTCTGTTGTCTTTTGCTGTTTGTGGGTTGAGAGGTCTGGTAGATGCCACAGGTCACTAATTCAGGGTGCTAGGGCACACTTCGTTTGGCTCCTGGTCTGGTTTGTCCGTGGTCTGGTTGGTCCGCCACGCTGGGCTCTGCTCAGCTCAGCTCCTCTCCCCTCAGCTGGGAGCTGGGAGCTCCGTGTGGGACAGACCTTACCCAGAGACCATCCAGGCTGTCCTGGGCTGGAGCCCTGCTTCCCTCTGCCATTTTGTGGGTTCTGCAGTTCTAGAACTGGTTCAGAGCCATTTTTTTATAGGTTTTTGGAGGGACTTGGTGGGGAGCTCACGCCAGTCCCTGCTTTCCAGCCGCCATCTTGGCTCCGCTCCCCTGATTTTTTTTTAATAAAATGTTTAGCTAGAAGAATAAAATACTGAGGGTTGGTGGAAGGAAAGCAGGGATTACAGAATGTCAGAATGGGAAGGAGCCTTAGATGGCCATCTAGGCCAACCAGTAACTGGACAACATCTCCAACAAGTGGTCATCCAGTTTTTTCCACCAGCCAGAGCTTCAGGTACTTGAAGACAGCTTCTTGTCCCTTTTAGGTCTTTCGTTCAGGACCGATGTCCCTGTTTCCTTCAATGGATCCTCATAGGACATACTCTTTAGCTTCTTTATAGTTTCCTCGTCTGTAAAATGGGGATAATAATTGCATCTACCTCTCCAGATTATTATGAGGGTCAAATGAGACATTTGTAAAGTGCTTTGCAAACCTTAAAGCACTAGATATCTGCTAGCTATCATTGTCTCTTTACTGTCTAGGTTGCCTGCCTCTGGACACTTTGTGTCTTAAAGTTTTTTACTAAAATGTGGTGCCTAAAGACTATACACAGTGCTCCGAATGTCATCAGGTCATGGAAAAAGACAGTGAGACTGGTATCTGTCTCCTTAGTCATCACGTGTCTTCCTTAGTTTAGCCTAAGATTGTATTAGCTTTTCTGTCTACCACCATCCCACTGTTGAGAGGGAGCACGGCCTGGGAGTCAGGAAGGGCTGGGTCGAGGTCTTGCTTATCACTCATATCACTGTGTGAGCACTGGCGGGTCACACCCCTCTCAGTGCCTCAGGAAGCCCCTAAGACTAGAAATTACTAACAGCCTGTCAGTCTGTATTGCACACCAGGAAGTCCACACACTGATGAAAAAATTGGCTCATAATTCTAATATCTATAGCACTTTGAGGTTTGCAAAGTGATTTATACATATTACTTCTTTTGATCCTTACAGCAACTCTGTAAGGTATGGGTGATATTATTATTCTCATGTTACAGAGGGGGAAACTGAGATTCAGAAAGGTTCAGTGACTTGCCCAGGATCACACAGCTAATAAATGTCAGAGGTGAGATTCAAGCTCAGACTTTCCTGAATCCAGGTCCAGGACTTTATTAATAGCTCAGATGGAGTTTACAGTAGACCAATACCCTAAAATTTTTTAAAAAATACACTTCTTTCTAACCATCTATCCTATAACTTATTTTAGTATAATGGCTGGCTTATAGTAGGTATTTAATAAAGGCTTTTTGATTAATTATGAAGTTGAATTGTTTCAGTCCAAGTATAAGGTTTTACATTTGTCTCTACTAAATTCCACCTAATTAGCTGCTTACCAGCATTGTAGGCTGTAGAGATTTTTCTGGATATCATTTCTGTCATCTGGTATGCCAGCTATTCAGCTTCATTTAACAACTATTTATTATGTGCTACCACATGCCAGTCACTTTTCTAGGTGCTGAGAACATATAGACAAAAAACCCTCAAGGGCCTTATATTCTATTAGGGAAACAACATATACCTAGATAAGAAATATAGAATGTAGCAAATTCAAGGTAATTTCTGGAATGGAAAGTAGTAGTGACTGTGAAAATCATGACTGGCCTCCTGTAGGAGAGAGCATTTGAGCTGAAGCTTAAAAAGAATCTAGGGATTCCGTGAGGTGGACATGAGGAAGGAGTATGTTCCAGGACCAGGGAAGACCCTTGGTAAAGATGTGGATGATACAATGTCATGTGCAGGATTGGCAGGTAGATCCACTTGGCTAAAATAGTCAGTGAAGGAAATAATTTGCCATAAAAAGGGGCAGCTGGAGTCAGCATGTAAAGGGCTTCAAATGGCAGAGTTTGTATCCTGCAGGTAGTGGGGAGTCATTGAAGCTGCTTGAACAGGGAATAATGTGGTGAGACCTGTGTGTTAGGAAAATCTCTTTGGCAGCCTTGTAGAGAGGAGGGGTTGGAGAAGCAGAAAGACAGATTAAGAGGTGGATTTTACACTATTCCAGGTGGAAGGTAACAAAGTTCTGAGTTAGAGTGGTGACTTTGTGAGGGGAGAGAAGAGGATGGATGTGAGAAATGTTGTAGAGGTGGATTCAAAAACTTGGTAATTGATCGGATATAGGGGGAAGAGAAGGAGAGTGAAAAGTTGAATATGAGTTTGAGGTTTTGAACTCAGGGAACTAGAGAGGTGACAATGACCTCAATAGAAATAGGAAACTGGGAGAGAGATGAGTTTGGGGGAATAGATAATAAATTCCATATTGAGCATGTGAGAGTAAAAATGTAATATTTGGTTGGAAAAGTCCATATCAGTTGGTGATACGAGAATGCAGCTCGGGAGAGAAACTAGGGCTCTATATAGAGATTTGGCAGTTATTTCATAGAGATGATCATTGAGTCCATAGGCGCAATTGCTGTCTCTGGTAGGGAATGTAAAAAAGAAGAAAGAAGTTCCAAGACAGCACTTTGGCATGTACCTACACAAAGGAGATGAAAGACAGATCATGATCCAGGAAAGGATACCAAAGAAGGGTAGCTATATAGGTAGAAGGAGAACTAGGAGAGATCTATGTTGTATCTTGACATAAGCTGAGCGAATAGAGAATATTGAGCTCAGCTTTTCTCTTTCTGCCCTGTTAGCTCACGTAGCGATCTCATCGCTTCCATGGGTTTAGTTATTATCACTATATAAATGATTCCCATATCTATATATATCCAGCTTTAGTTTCTCTCCTGAGCTACAGTTAGGCATCACCAACTGCCTGTTAAGCATCTTGAATTAGATGCCTTGTGAGCATCTGAGACTCAGCATGTCCAAAATGGAGCTTGTCTTCTCCCCTAAATGCTCCCCTCTTTTGTACTTTCCATCTTCCCGGTCATCCAGGTTTGTAACCTTGATGTCATCCTCAGCTCCTCACTTTCACTCATCCCACACATCCAATCCATTGCCAAATCTTAACATTCCTATCTTCACAACCTCTCTTGTGTATGTCCTCTTCTCTCCATTCATATAGCCACAGCCCTAGTCTAGGTCCTTATCACCTCTCACTTAGACTGCTGAAATAGCCTTCTACCTGATCTCCCTGCCTCAGATCTCTCCTCACTCTCATCCATCTCTCCCTCATCTGCTGAAACGATTTTCCTAAAGCATAGATCTGACCACATCACTGCTCTCCCCTCTCTTCCCTTCACCTTCACTGATCTCCCTAAGTGGCTCCCTAGATTACCTGTGGAATCAAATATAAAATCTTCTAGCATTTAAAGCTCATAATAACTTGGCCTCTTCCTACGAGGCACCCCTCTTGCCCCTTACTCCCTTTCATGCACTTCAGAATACAAATAGACTGGCCTACTTGCCATTCCTGACAGTGACATGCTCTCTCCCACCCCTGTGCTTCTGCACTTGGTGATGCACCATGCCTGGAAAGGTCTGTCCTGCCACTTTCACCTTTATATACTTAGAGCAGGGCTGTCCAAAATGTGGCCAGCGGGCTGCACACCACCCACAGTGCGATTTATGCGGCCCGCCTACAAGCATAGAAATTTACATAAATGCTTTAGTAAATGAAGTGAGCTACCCCAGAGCTCTCACTAAAATGGCAAATCAAAATATATTGTCTATTGTTTCAATAAAAACCTAAGGTTGGACAGCCTTGACTTAGAGAATTCCTCTGACCTATTAGGCTAATAATCCTGTCAAAAAAGGAGCTGAGGTTCATCTGGTGTTATGACCTGGTTTTTTTTTTTTAATTAGATTTTTTATTTTTAGTTTATAGCACTTAGTTTTACATTATTGAATTTCAAGTTTTCTTCCCTTCCCTCTCCTCCCTCCTCCTCCTCCAAGATGGCGTGCAGTCTGATATAGATTCCACATAAACCTTAGCATTAAACTTATTTACACAATAATATGACTTGTTCTTGATGACTCTATCCTAGCTCTTTGTTATCACTGCTTTCTTTACCTAGAGAGATATTCATTAACCATCACATTAATGGTATATTCTAGAATTTTGTCAAGAATCAAAGCCAAGTTCAATGGTCGATTATTTCGAACCTTATTCTCTTCCCTTTTTTGAAAATCTGATTAACGTTTGCCCTTTTCCAGTCTTGTGGTACCATGCCCACATTTCCACAGTCTTACAAAGATGTCCAAGAATGATCTTCTTACTAACTCAGTTTGGTCTACATTGGCCCCAGCTCTTCTGCCCACATATATGAGGTAGATCCTTTTTCTGTTTGTGTACTTCTAATTCCCTTTAAGTATTCAAATGTTTACAGCTGAGTCTGCTTCAATTTGATAAACAATTTAGTTCAACCAAATCACTCACTGAGCAGGCATACTTGGCCAGGCAAGTTCATTTTCCCTCACTAAAACAAAATGGATCTCTAAGTTTTGCCTTACCTTAAAATACTTCTGTCATTTCTTTTTAAGTTAAAGCTGTGATTCTAATCCACAAAGGGGCAGGAACATGCCACCAGGGGCGGTATTGAAACTGCATGGTGGTTGTTGCTGCTATCACTGCTTCTTTCTCCAATCTGGAAAACTCAAAGTGCGGTTCAATGTTCAGGGTATGTATGCAATAGGTGGAATGCTGGTCTTGGAGCCTGCGTAGCCTGAGTTTGAATCCCATCTAATATTTACTAACTGTTGCCCATGGGTAAATCACTTAACCACCCCCAGCTTCATCTGTGAAGTGGAGATAAAATTCCATAGTGCCCACACTTCAGGATTATTGTGATGCTCAAATGAGGTGTATTTAAGGCACCTCGAAAACTTCAGAGTACGAGGTAAATGCTAATTGTTGTTGCTGCTGTTACCCTAGTGGTGGTAGTAATGGAGGAAGAATTACTTACCGCACTTGGTGCCAGAGGAGAGGAGAAGGACCAGCGGGTTTAAGAGGAGGAAAAACTTCCTAAATAGTAGTTTTGTCGGGAACTGGAATTAGTTTGTGAGGTAGTTTGTTCCCTATTATATCCTACCCTCCAAAGTACTGGATATCCACTTTGGAGTATGTTGTAGATGGACTTTGTTTCTCAGGAAGTTAGAAGGTCAGAAAGACCACATCTCAGGTCCCTTTCCAATCTAGGTTTCTATAATTAGGTAACTTATAAAAAGATTGATGCTTTAAGTGAGAGTCAGAGTGAGTGACCCACAGGCCCTTCCAACTCTGGAATTTCAGGATTAGGTGATGTAGAAACCATAATCAGAACATTACTGATCAGTTAGTTATAATATGATTATCTTTTGTAGGGAGGGAAGTCCTGAAGGGTTTAGATATTCTTAAAAATGTAACTAAGTGTCAGAACCAGAAAGAAGGCACATTTCTCTCAGTGTTGTCTTATGTCTTATGGCCTTATGGTTTACAAATTTTTTAAGTGCGGCATTATTTTTAGCTTCGACAGCTGGCTGATATGTAGCCTGTGACTAATGAAATGAAGCACATTTTTGTTTCATGATCATGCCTTAATGTCGCCCTACAATTTTGTTATTTTTGATGCAAGAAAGAATGATTAAAGCTGAAGAAACACCAAAATAATCTTTTTGATATAACTCTTATGTCAGATTTAAATTTAATCTAATCTTTTGATTTTTGAATTGCTGATGATGCTGGTTGTAGAAAAGGATTTTTGTATTTTTCAACTTAAGGCTCTAGTAGATTTAAGGTGAACTTGATTGTTCTTATTAACTAAAGTCATTCTGATCTTGGTATCATCAGATACAAATATTTATCTAAGAAATCTTGTTCTAAAGAAGTCGTGTGATTATTTTTGTTGTTTGTTTATTTCAGTAGTGTCCAATTCTTGGTAAACCCATTTGGGGTTTTCTTGGCAAAGATGCTGGAGTGGTTTGCCATGTTCTTCTCCAATGGATTAAGGCAAATAGGGTAAAGTGACTTGCCCAGGGTCACACAGCTAGTAAGTGTCTGAGGCTGGATTTGAACTTAGGTCCTCCTGACTCCAGGGCCAGTGCTTTATCCACTGCACCACCTTGCTGCCCCATATTCATTGTTTCCATTATTGTAATAATGTTCTATTAAAATTATATGCCAAAATAGATCTTCATATATTCTGTTTCCTTAAAATGGTATATACTTATACAGTTACACATGGATAGCAGTAGTTCTATTTCTAATTCAGGATAGTTTCATAGGTAGATTTCAAAAGCCCTTGGGCCTCCAAACATTATCTAACTTCCAATAACTGCTACATTTACCAGTGTCCTAATAATCATACTTTGGCATTAGTAGCTTCTTGACACCAAAGAGCTTAAAAAGACTCCTGAATAGGTAATCTCATTTCCCTCATAAGTAGTTACTATTATCTTTATTTTACAGATAGAAAAAATAAGATACAAAGTTATCTATAGCCATGCATCATTGCAGATTCTATCTAAAATATGCATATTTTTTAAATTAAGTCCAGTGCTTGTGAAAATGTGTCAGTGAAAGAGAGCATCAGGAGTATGGAGGATAGAATGAATACATATAATGAGGTTTATTTTCAATTTGTAATGAAATTCTTATTCTTGTTTCAAGTTATTTATTTTAGGCCGTAGAATTATAGTGCTTGAAGGAACATATAGTCCAACACCTTTTTTACAGATGAAAGAATTGAGACACAGAAAACTGAAGTGACTTTCTCAAGGTCATGTAGCTAGTTAAGGGCCAGAGCTAGGTGTGGAAGTGAAGTTTTATTCCTGGTCCATGGAATTTTTGTTTTTACTTTAATGTACTTTCTCTTTTTATTAAAAAAAATTTTTTTCATTGATGTGGTTTTTTTTTAACATCACCATAGTTTCCCTTTGTACCATTTTCACTCCCCCTTCCAGAGAACCATTCCATATAATGGTGTTTTTTAAAGATAAAAAAAAGTAGAAGAAGAGGAAAAATCATCATAACTGATCAATATGTTGAAATAGTCTGAAAATATGTACAATAAACGTCTGTAGACTTCCCACCTCTGCAATGTGGTGACAGTATCTTCATATCTCTTCATTTGAGTCATACTTATTCTTAAAATTTGCAGCGTTCATTTTTGACTTTTTTTTTTGGTGTGGTTCTTTTCATTAACATTGTTGTCATTGTGTATATTGTTTCCTTGACTGCATCATACCTCACTCTGTCAGTTCATGTAGACCTTTCCATGCTTCTCTGTATTTATCACATTCATCATTTCGTATACTACGTACAGTAATATTCCAATTCATGTACAACAATTTTTCAGTCATTCCTCAGTTGATGGACATCTACTTTGTTTCCAATTTTATATTATCGTAGTAAATATTTTCGTGTATACAAGGACTTTGTTCATATTAGTGGCCATGTATAAGCATAGTAATTGAATCTCCGGGTTAGATAGTATGGATATTTTAGAAACTTTATTTTAATAATTCCAAATTGCTTTCCAGAATAGTTGTACTAATTCACAGCTCCACCAGCAATCCTATAACCTCCCCAGCACTGACTATTCCCATCTTTTATCATCTTTGCCAATTTGTAGAGTATTAAGTGAAACCTCATGGTTGTTATTTGTATTTCTTTTATTATTAATGATTTGAAGTGTTCTTTTACATGATTGTGTTAATAGTTTGTAATTCTTCTTTTGAGAAATTTCTTAATATACATGAATCACTTATTGGAGATGACTTTTGGTCATTCCATGTGTATATATGTATATAATACAAACACATGCATATCTACAAATTATTTCAATATCTTAGATACCAAATCCTTATCAGCAAAATACGATACAAAATTTTTTCCTCCATCCAACTGCTTCCATTCTTATCTAGGTCCATTAATTTTGTTCAGGAGTTTTTCAGTTTCATGTAATAAAAGTTATCTAGTTGATCTTTTGTAATTGCCTTTGTTCCTTGCTTGGTTAAGAATATATCTCCTACCCATAGCTATGAGAGGTGTACAATCTGTTTCTATTAAGATCACCTGTCCCTTCTATCCCTTTAGAATATATTGTGGAATGTGGTGTTAGGATTTGGTCTAAACCTAATTTCAGCCAGACTACTTTCCAGTTTTCTTAGCAGTTTTTGTCAAATGGGGTGTTCTTTCTTGAATAGCTTAGTTTTAGGTTTATGAACTTTTTTCCTGAGTGATGGTTTGAGGTTTGAAATTATTACTCCCCATTCATCTTGACTTCTTTTCATAGTTTCCTTTAACATTCTAGTTCTTTTATTTTTTTCAAATGAATTTTGCTATTGTTTTATCAAGATATATAAAGTATCCCTTTGATAATTGTATTGGTATAACATTAAAAGTATAAATCAACTTTTGTAGTCTTATCATTTTTATTTTATTAACACAGTCCATCCATGAACACTGAATATTCTCCCCACTGTGTAAGTTATTCTTTAATTCTCTTAAAAGTACTCATAATTGAATATATACAAGTATTTTGTGTGTTTTGGTAGACTGATCCTTAGACACTTTATGTACATTTTGTGATTATTTGGAATGGAGTTCCTCTTCCTATCATTCTTGGATTTTGTTCTTATATGGAATTAATGTTGATTTTAGCCTGAAAATTTGTTGAAGCCGTTGTCTCAGTTAGTGTCTTTGATGATTCCTAGGATTTTTAAAGTCAATCATATTATCAGTAAATAAGGATTTTTTTATCCTCTCTTTATCTGTCTTTATTCCTTTAATTTCTTTCTCTTGTCTTATTATTATTACTCTTGCTTTCCAGAACTTTATCAAATAATAATGAGGAGAGTGGGTATCTTGCTTTACTCTTATATTTATTGGGAAAGGTTTTAATGTATCTCCATTGTATATGATGCTTGCTTTTGGTTTTAGATAGATGCTTTTTATGATATAAAAAAAGGTCTTTCTTGCTTTTACTTTCAGTGTTTTTAGTATAAATGATGTTTGGGTTTTTAATATGATCAACTATCTTGATTGTTTTCCTAATGTTGAATTGTCCTTGCATCTCTGATATAAATCTGATTTGGTCATAATGAATGATTTCTTGGATGAATTTCTAAAGTCTGACAGGATTTTAATTAAAGTTGTAAAATCTGTATTCATTAATGATATCAATCTATAGTTCTCCTTCTGTGCTTTATCCTTTCCCGGCTTAGATATTAGAACTATATTTGGCTCATGAAAAGGATCTGATAGAATACTTTCTCAGTTTTTGAAATTTATGAAGTATTAGTATTAATTGTTCTTTTAAAATTTGATAGATTGGGGCAGCTAGGTGGCGCAGTGAGTAGAGCGCTGGCCTTGGAGTCAGGAGGACCTGAGTTCAAATCAGGCCTCAGACACTTGACACACTTACTAGCTGTTTGACCTTGGGCAAGTCACTTAATCCCAATTGCCCTGCCTTCCCCACTCCAAAAAAAAAAAAAAAAATTGACAGATTTCTTCTGCAAATCCGTCAGGAGTAGAATCTTTTTTTCTTTGATAGTTCCCTTATAGCTGGTTCTTTTTGTTTTTCTGAGCCTGGATTATTTAAAATCTCTTGTTGGTCTTCTGTTAGTTTGGATATTTTATATTTTTGAAGGTATTCCTCTGTTTCTTTTATGTTTTCAGTGTTGGTAGCATATAACTGTGCATAACAGGTTGTGATAATTCTTTTTATTTCATCTGGCTTTGTGATTTCTTAGTGTTTTTTTCCTCCCAGTTATATGTAAAAACAATTTTTAAAGTTTGTTTTAAAACTTTGAGTTCCAAATTGTCTTCCTTCCTCCCTCCCAAACCCTGCCCCCCTCATTGAAAAAGCAAGAAATTTGATATACGTGTTTGTGGGTTTGTGATTTCACTTTGCCACTTTGCAGATTTGATTTTCTGCCTCTTTTTTAAAAAATCAAATTGGCTAAAGGTATATCAATTTTATTAGTCTTTTCAAAGAACCTTCTTTTAGTTTTATCATTTCTATAATTGTTTTCTAATTTATACAGAATTTCATTGTTAAATTTACATTTGCGTTTATGACTTCTGTTCCTGCTTCCTAAACTATTTTCATGATGTTGTGATCTGAAAAACATGTATTTATTATTTCTGCCACTTCAGATTTGTTTGCAATATGTCTATGCCCTTGTACGTTTTCAGTTTTTGTAGGAGTTCCAGTAGTGCTAAGAATGTATATGCTATGTATAGTCTTTAGTCTTTCCCTTTAGAAAAGATCATAAATCTTTTAGTTTTAGTTTCTCCATCAATTTGTTCAGTTCTGTGTTTTCTCCTCTTATTTATCTTTCTGATAAGATTTATCTAAAATTGAGAGAAGGATATTAAAATTTCTGGCTACTGTCATTTTACTGTCTGTTCCTTCTTTTAATTCAGTTAATTTTTCCCTCATAAATTTAGATGCTAAGGCATTTGGAGCATGCAACTTCAGTATTGATATTGGTTTGTTGTCTATGATACCTTTTAGCTGTTCCCTTGTTTGTCCTTTTTTTTTAATCTTTTGTTTGCTTTTGCTTTATCTGATAGCATGATTGTAACTCCTGCTTTTTTTCATTCATTTGATGCATAATAAATGTTCTTCTGGCTCCTCATTTTTATTCTATGTATAGCTTTGTTTATGAATGTGTTTCTTGTAAAGAACAGATTGTGGAGTTTTGTTTTCCTAGTCAGCCTGTCACTTTTTCATTTTATTGGATTGTTTAATCCATTCACAGTGAAAGTTATGCGACTTAAGTATATAATTTTCTTCCTATTTTTTTTTCTAAATTAGGATTTTCCTTTTCTTTTTTAAAAATTGTATTTGTTTGTTTTTAGTTTTCAACATTCACTTTCATAAAATTTTGTGTTATAAATTTTCTCCCCCTCCCTCTGCTGTTTCTTCTCCAAGATGATGTGTAATCTAATAGAGGCTGTACATGTACAATCACATTAAACATATTTCCACATCAGTCATGTTGTAAAGAAGAATTAGAACAAAAGGGGAAAACCTTTCTTCTTTTCTAAATACAACACTGTGTCCCTTCAGTAGTTTTAACTTAATCTCTTTTAAGGCAACGCTATTCCCACTAGCTTTCTTCTTCTCACTTTTAAATACTTTTCCTCCCATTTATTATTCCTTTCCCTAATTTTGGAGTTTCACTTACCAGCTTCTTGTTTAATTTTCTTGTTTTTTTAACTGGTTGTTTGGGGACCATCTGTATCTTGTCACTGGACCCAGATAACTCCCAAGGAGAAACTGAAGCAGAGCGACTTTGCACAACCCTCACTTAAATCCAATTCACTTGCAAGTCATGGCATCACCTTCCTGATGTCATGGTCCTCTTCAAGATTGAAGGACAAACGACTACAGACAATAACTAGTTATTTAATCCTTCATTTTTTTTTCCTCTCAGTTACATAAAGTAAAAGCTTCCCCTCTAGACTTCTCAACTTATTTTACTTTTAGTTTTTTAAATTTCTTTTTCTAAAAAAAGATGTCTGTCTTTCATTTCTTTCATTATTTATCTTCCTTTCTGTCTGTTCTAGACTTTTTTATTCTTTGAGTCATGTCCTTTATATTATTTCGTCTTTCTTAATCTCTGTATTCCTCATGGAACTAAAGCTGCTAAAGTATTATTGCCTTGTAGATCTTAACCCCAGCCCCCTTTTTGTGTTGGGCCATACTTTTAGAAATGCATCAATTCCTACAGGTGATAGAGAGGATATTGCCTTATGGTAGGAATTTTCCTTTGTCCCTGATTGTGCAATTCATTATTAACATTTGCCTTCCCCATTATCATTTTTTCTCCATTTGCCTTATGTTCTCCCCAAATCCATACACTGCCAGTCTTCTGGGTATCATTTGAGCTCAGAATCCCCTTCTCCTAAGGCATGATGAGTGATCCCTTTAATGTAGCAAAATCCGTATAGTTTAAACCTACAAGGTCCCAATCTCCCTTTATATGTTTCTTCTCCCATGAGGGCATTCATTAGTGATACCCCTTCCCACCACTGAAACAAGTTGTCTCCATTTCTTTCCCTCTTTTTCAATCCATCCCTTTTGTCTCCTTTCCCATTCTCCTGTATGCTGTCTTCTTCCTAAGAGTCTCCAGGAGTTATTTTTCTTTCATTTTTAGCCTTTGACTAGAACAGGATGCATCACATGTTTTCCTCTAGTTTCTTCTTCTCTTCCCGCATTCTATAATTTGGTCCTACAAAAACCCTTGATTCACTTGTATGTGGAGTGTTGGGAAGTTCAGTCCATCATATTTCAGGCTTATTTCTCTACTAACGCTTGTGTTTAACTTCTACTTTCATCCTTGTCCCCTTCTGTTCTTTAGAAAAAAATCTCCTAATGGTCTCTCTGTTATTATTTTGTGATTGTTGTTATCCTTGGTTGTTTTATTTATTTACTCTTATATTACTGTTCTCCAGGGTATTTGTAGAGCAGATAATTTCTTTTCCTATGAGTTTTTCAAATGCCTCTTTTTTCATTAATGGTTAGGCTCAGTTTTGCAGAATAGGTAACCTTGGGTTGCCTCTTAAGCTCATTTGCTTTTCAGAACACATTTTTCCATTTTATCTTGTGGTTTTTGGAGGGGTTTATATTTGAATTTCTTTACCTTTATATTTGAAGATCTTTGTCCTCAACACTTGAAGAATTTGCTGTTTGTCAGTGGAATTGTTAAATTTAAAGCTGTGTCTTGAAGTTTGCAGCATAGGGTTTATGTGGATGCAATATATGGATTCTTTTGATTGGCACTTTATTTTCTGTGTTCAGAACAGTTTTCTTGTGTTATTTCTTGCATTATAGTGTTCAGGTTTTTTTTTTTTTACTTATGTTCTTATGAGAGAATTATATTCTTTAACTTGTCTCTACAGATCTTGTCTTCAAGATAAATGTTTTACTTGCACGGATATCATGTTTTCTTTTAATGTTACTGCCTTTTGCTTTTCTTCTTCTAGACTGTCCTTTACTTCTGGGTATTTGCATCCTCAATTCAGTTGTTCTCTCTTATTTCTTTGCGAACACTTGCTACCATGGGTTAGTTTTTTTTTGTTCTGCCAGTTATTTTTGCTGGGGGGTGGGGTGGGAAGTGGGGTGGGCAAGGTGCACAACTGATCCCAGTGGGATTCCCGGCTCCTTCCCTCAGGCTTAGTGGAGTGCCACACAGCCACACCTGTCCTGCTCTAGTTCCCTCAGTACCTCAGTTCTCTGGCTAAGCTCTGTTTTGGCATAGAGTGCTGCCTCACGGCTTGAGCAAACTTCTACCTTTTTGATTTCTGCTAGAGCATGGTGGAGTAAGGGGTGCTAAATTAGTGCATTAGGGGTTAGCTAGTCACTGCCTCTGCCATTTGTTTATTGATATTCTTTTGTGTTTTTGGTGTCCTAGATTGTGAAGACAACTGAAATTGCTGTATCTCTTATGAATAATTCCTATTTTTGAGAGGTTTGAGGGGTCATGAAGATTAGATAATTTTTGTGAAGCTTGGCATATAGTGTTGTATAAAGGCTAACTATGATTATAAGTGGTTAATCTTCCTTCTTGTCAGTCCCCCCTTTTTAAGCATTAATATGTTTGAAATCCAAATAAGTAAGTCATTACTCTGTTTTGGGGGAAGATTTGACTTGGGGAGAGATTGCTATTCTGAGTTGTGTTGTCAGTTTACAGCTTGGCATTACCACATTATTTCAGGTAACAATTTTAGAGATGTCTAGAAAACTCACTATACTCATTTGGAGCTAGAGATTTCAATATTTCTTACAAAAATATTTATTACAAATTTTCAGACTGTATAGTAAAGCATTTGACAGATTGATTTTCCTTACTTCATAGATTTGATCATGTCACACCAATAATTACTGCACATATTGCCTACTAAATAAAGTTTGACTACTGATTCTCCCACAAATTGGTTTCTCTCTACCTTTCTAGCTTGTTCTCTGATTACTTCATTCCAAATGAGCTATTTTTTATTTATTTTTATTTTTTTAAATTTTATTTAATATATTTAGTTTTCAGCACTGATTTTCACAGGAGTTTGAATTACAAATTTTCTCCCCATTTCTTTCCTCCCCCCACTCCAAGATGGCATATATTCTGGTTGCCCTGTTCCCTAGTCAGCCCTCTCTT
>JAQQSZ010002411.1:0-14762 GCA_028646595.1 Phalanger gymnotis | reverse complement strand
TATACCTGGAAGTTATATGGGATTCCATGCCTTCTGGGGGGGGGGGGGGGGGGGAGGGAAGAAAATCTGGAACTCAAACTTATGTAGAACTGTTTGTTGCAAACTAAAAATTAAAAAAAAAATTAATAAAAAAAAAACATAGGCAAGAGGGAGCTTCTGATCTAGCCCAATTGAAAATAACAAGTATTATTCTCAAGTCTAGTCAAAGGATTTGAAGAGCTGCTATGTGAGAGATCCAATTTATTGTGCCCATGGGTAGAAATTTCAGAGTATCAGATTTAGGCTCAATTATAACCATCGAGCCATCCAACTATGAAATGGCCCACCTTAGGGAAGGAGTGGTTTCCCTGTCCTTGCAGGACTTTAAGAGGAGGTTGAATAACCACTTCTTGAGAATATATTCATTTGATTCAGGCTTACGAGGAGGGGAAGAAATTCAACAGGTGGGGGCAGCCAGATGGCTGTTGAGTAGAGCACTGGCCCTGGAGTCAGGAGGACCTGAGCTCAAATCCAGCCTCAGACACTTGACACTAGCTGTGTGACCTTGGGCGAGGCACGTAATCCTAACTGCCCTGCCTTCCCCCCTCCAAAAATGTAACATATTGAAATGTGAGAAAGTAAAAAGTAAAGTAAAAAGAAAGTAAAAAGAACATTCAAGGGACAGAGTAGTGCCAGAACTTCTCATGGAAAGAAACACAGCCAAAGAGTCAGTGTTTAGAAACTCCAGTATGTCCTGACATCTGTCTCTTTGCTTCCTGATTTCACCTTCTTAAGGGTCATTTCAACTTTTTCATTCAGCATGTTGGAAGCTGAGGTGTTGTGGTCCAAATGGAGTGCTTCTGTCACTAGTGATGAAAATAGATTTTTTTTTTAAAGAAATGAGGGGGCCAGCTAGGTGGCACCTCAAGTAGAGCACTAGACACTTACTTGCTCTGTAACCCTGGACAACTCACTTAATCCTGATCCCTGGGAAGAAAAGAAAAAAGGTTCTAATTTCTACTGCAAATTATCATTTTTTTTAAGGGGGAAAGACAGGGCAATTGGTGTTAAGTGACTTGCTCAAGGTCACATAGCTAGTAAGTATGTCAAGTGTCTGAGGCCGGATTTGAACTCCTGACTCCAGGGCTGGTGCTCTACTCACTGCACCACCTAGCTGCCCCTCAAATTATCATTTTTTTTTTAACGTTCCATTTTTGCTTCATGGGTTACCATGGCCAATAAATTCTGGCACATTATCCTGAGCCATTTTTTGCCACCAGTTTCAAACATGAAAATGTACAGTATGACACATCTCAGTTGGGTCCCACCAGAATTATTTGACAGTGTTACCCTATGACGCAAAGAAGAAGGAATAAAGAACGCTCAATCCTGTGCAGCCATTTATGTTTTCGCTGTGACAATTGTGAAGTGGTAGAAGAGAGGACAGAAAGTACTAAGAATCTCATGGTTCCTGGAACATTAATAAACATTAACAACTTGAGGTTCACTAAATGCTAGCTCTTTGTCTAAGGAGAAAAGAATTGACATATAACAAAGTTCAATGTCCTGACGTTATTAGCACAATGTCACCTGCTAACACGAGCACCTGGAAAACCTCATCAACCGTATGGAGCTAAGCCACGTCGATACTGACACTGCGATGCTTTGATAGGACAATGATAACACCTATAGCTAGCATTTTTATATTGCTTTAAAGTTTTCTAAGTGCTTTATACTCATTGCCTCATTGGATCCTCATAATGACCCTGTGAAGTAGGTATTATTACTATTATTATAATACTCATTTTACAGCTGAGGAAACTGAGGCAAACAGCAGTTAAGTGACTTGCCTAGGACCATACTGAGGCTGGATGTGGATTCAAGCGGCTCAGTGGATTGAGTGCCAGGCCCAAAGTCAGGAAGACTATTTTGTATTTGGATCTTGCTCAGGACATCTACTGTGACTATGGTAGTCATCTTTGGCAAGCATCCATATACCTGTTAGTGTCTTGAGTTTGAATCTGGCCTCAGACACTAGCTGTGTGACCCTGGGCAAGTCATTAACACTGTTTGCCTCAGTTTCCTCAGTTGTGAAATGAGCTGGAGAAGGACATGGCAAACTGCTCTGGTATCTCTGCCAAGAAAACCCCAAACGGGGTCACAAAGAGTCAGAAACGACTGAAGAACAACTGAACAACTTCCTCACTACGGGTCCAGCCCTCTGTTCACTGTACCACCGAGGTGCCTATAATCTGACTGATGTGGGTGCTTTGTCCAGTCTCACCTTACTAATACCTACTCCTCCTAAGCAGTGTTTATCTATATTCTCCAATTAATCAGACACCGGACCACTCTTCTGTGTTGCAGGCCGTCCTCTGAGATGCCTTGCCAATACATGAATACCAATGGAGTTTATGGGCTAGTCATCAGTTCTTCACACTTGCTGCCTCATGACTCCTCCTTTTCTCGTTATGCTTCTTGGCACTTCTACACAATTCTTTCTTGGTATTATGTTGCAATCTACTCATGTCCACAAATTACCTCTCTGTAGACCTCTGGGTGATGTGCAATTTAAATTCTTTAGGAGTGGATATGTCATTATTCGTAGGCACACAGCTTTACTGCATTTTCAGCACTGAAAGTGACATATTCCCTAAAAGCACTGAGGGATTATTTTAGATAAGACTTTTCAGTAAGGATAATATACCTAAATAGTGGGAAAAACTATAGATTATGCAATTACCCAAAAGGGAAAATTGGGTAGAATGGTAACACTTACCTAACCGTATACCTACTTCCTCATCTTTACGAAATTTTTCTCAGAATGACCTATATATAGATATATATACATATATGTTGAAGGAATCATTGAGAAATAAAGAGGAAAGCTTTTGCAAATAATTTTCTCTTGCAGACCACATCCTTATAGTCAAACATCGACTGAAAGGTACAGAGATTTCAACACTGTATTCGTGATTCTTTGGTAAACAGCCATAGAGACAATTCTGTTACCCTTTGATTGTTATCAAATAAGACACTAACAGGTATATGGATGCTTGCCAAAGATGACTACCATAGTCACAGTTGATGTCCTGAGCAAGATACAAATACCTTATAGATAGTGAGGTTCTCTACGCGCTCCTAGTTGTGGATGATAACGAGCTGATTACATCAAACCCCAGAACATTAGCATCTATTAAGTGCCTCCTGTACAAATTTTCCATCTGGTTCTGCTTATATCACTTTGTATCAGATCATATAAGTCTTTGCATATCTTGTTGAAATAATCTATTTCCTCATTTCTTACAGCAGAATAACACAGTTATCCCTTCCACATTGTGATTTTCCCCATCACAGTTTCAGTATATCAACTGTAGGTCAACATAAGAAATAAAATGAGAATTTGGGGGGAGTTTTGCACAAGCTGCAGATGATACATGAAGGCCAGCAGATGACACAGAAAAAGTTTAGAAATTCAGAAATGCATAAAACATGTGTATAGTATTGTATAATATAGCCTAATATAATACCAAAGGTACTGTAAAACCCCCTAAAAGAAAAATGAAAAAAATTCAGACTTCTCTGGTTCAAACAGAGGGACAAAAATTTTACTCAGATTTTCCAGATTACAAGGACACTAACCCCTCTCAGAGTATAACTGTATTCTATCACATTCACATCCCACAACTTATTCAGGCATTCTGTAATTGATAGGCATCACCTTTTGTTACCACGAAAAGAGTTGCTGTAAATATTTTTTTTACATAAAGGACATTTTCCACTTGATCTCTTCTGGGGATAGGCCTAATTTTGGTGTAATTACCTGCATAAGAAAAAGCAAAGGGGATTCACATCTAGAAGAAGAATTACAGAGTTTGAATGCAGATTGAAGCAAACTATTTGCTCTCTTTTTTTGTTTTTTGGGTTTTTTTTTTCTGTTTTGTTTCTTCTTTCTTGTGGTTCATTTCATTGGTTAGAGTTCTTCACAACTTGACTATTGTGAAAATATATTTAGTGTGGAGGTATATGTAGAACCTATATGGGATTGCATGACATCTTGGGTTGGGAGAGGGGAGGAGAGGGAGGGGAAAAAAATTTGAAACTCAAAAACATGAGGAATTGAATGTTGTAAACAAAAAATTGATTAATTAACTAATTTTTAAAAAAGAAAAGAAAAAACAAAGGGTCAAAAAATACCTATGACATGTAATTGTGTAGTTGTACTGGTAGTCCATTAAGTGAGTACATCAACATACATGTCTGGGACATGTACTACAAATGGACAAGGAGTTGGGCTCAGAATAAAAAAAAATTAATTTTTAAGGAAATAAGCTAAATTGCATTTGGGAAATTGTTCAATACTTCCAGTCTATGATCTCAAGCTACTCCCCAGTGCAAAAATCCATCTCTTTATAGCAGGAATGTTCTCCAAACAATCCTTCTCAAAACCAATTTGTATCAAATTCTTGAAGTCTACTTCAAGACCCTCTCTTTCAGAAAATTCTACCCTGAAAATTCCAACCCATTCTTTTCTTTCCTCCATTTGAATTTATTCTTCTTAGTACACAATGAATAATCTAGTATAGTCTTACTTATTTTTTGTGCTATACATTTAAGCATTTTATTTCCAACCACTATTCTTTCTGCATATACTGTCAGCACCCTAGTTTAGACAATTGTGACCTCTTCCCTAGACAATAGCTTCTTAAATAGTCTCTGTCAACCTTAGAGTTTGGTTAAAGGAAACAAACAGACTAGGTGAAATAAAATTCCTATAGATTTATTCTCTTAAGCTAACTTGTACATGATCATGGAAAACTTGAACAAGAGAGAGAGAATGTTTAAGTAACAATTCAGCAGCAGTTTATGATCTCCATATCAAAGAAAGGTAAGCAAGTAAACAAATCAATTGGCAAGGTAGGGCCACTTAGAGATGCAAATGTTTCTAGCCCACAGATCAGACTTTCTATCACCACAGACAATAAAGGTTCTCCTGGTCTTTGAAGTTGCTGAGGCAGGAAAAGGGGATTTTTAGAACAGAGCAAAATGAGTTTGGATTATTGGGGTTCAAAAAATCCGAAAGATTTGACATCTCCTACACTCAAATTTCTCTCCCCTAAATCCATTCTTTTTGCAGCCCCCAAAACAATTTTCCAGATTCATAGATTTGGCCATCCTCTTCTCCCAAAACGTTTAAGGGGCTTCCTGTTGCCTATTGTTGTGTTTGTCTTTCGTTTTTGAAGAGGACCATGACATCAGGGAAATGATGATGTGACTAGCAGTTGACTGATTTGAATGAGAGAGGACTGTGCAAGGTCATCAGCCTTACTTTCTCCTCCTGAGCCATCTGGGTCCAGTGACCAGATATTCCCCAGGATTACTGGAGATGGTCCAGGATGCAATGGGAGATCATGGCCCTTTTCAGGCTATGTGTTGGAAGGCAAAATGGGCTCTTAGCACTCAGTTCAAACAAGTGCCCTTGAAGAGTTTGGCTTTTGTTTCCTTTGATTAATTCAGTGTATTTCATTGAGTCTTACTAGGTGCTAAGCCCCAGGCCCAAACCCCTATTAGGTCCTAAGTCTATCATAGAGCCAATCATAGGAGCCTAAGTTCTGGTCATTCAGATGACATTTGATGACGTCTGAAACAGTATAAGAAGAGAAGACAGAGCTATTTGCACAGGGCTCTCCCTCTTGGTGGTACACGCTGATGCGGAGGCTCCAGGCAGCTGTAGCTAAGAGCTCTCCAGCTCATAAACCCGGATGTTGGGACTTTGTTAAATGCTGGTAACTATATATTGGGATTTGAATCAAACAAGGTCTGTCCGTAGATGTTTGTACTTTGTATTTCGCTCTGAAGTTCAGGGTGCTGGCTTTTTCCCCTGAACTAAGTGAGTGATATTCGTATGCTGGATTAAAATAAGCTTGTTAACCTCTTAACATTGCTTTCCTTAGTGACGCAGATCAAAAGAACCTGGGCTTTTGCAGCATGCTGGCAGCATTCTTGTTGTTGGGCTTGTGTCGGTCTTTCACCCCCACAACAGCTGCTAGCCAAATTGTTGAAACAGATTATGGCCTTTTTAGGTTCTCTATTGCCTATGGAATAAAATACAAATTCCTAAGCTTGGTGTTTAAGGACCTCCATAATACAGTGTCCACCTACCTTTCTAGACAGTCCATCTACTCCCCCTAAAGCTGAGTTCAGCAATGCTGAGTTTAAGGTTTAGAGCAGATTGAGTTTGGAGTATAGCTGAGCATAGCCCAATTTAAGAGCTCAGAGAAGACCTCTGGTTAGGTCTAGGAACAAACCTCAGAGCTTCAACTGGCGCATGCTACCTGAGAGCCCAGCCAAGGCAGCAGACTTGGCTGGAAAAGCTCTAAAGATCTCAGCCTTAGGGTGTCTAGTTTTGCTGAAAGAACTTAAGCTTGTGCCAGAAGACCAACCAGCAAAAAAACATCCACCTGGAAGGAGAAGAAAAGGAGAAAGGGGGTGGGGGGAAAGGAGAGAAAGAGAGAGACAGAGACAGAGAGGCAAGGAGAAAGAGAAAGAGAAAGAGTATGATGGGAGGAGAGGTTTAGGGACGGTCTTGAGGAGTCTAAAGAGGAGCTCGGTGGGACTGGGATGAGGTCAGACTCCAGGGTGGGAAATAGCTGAAGGCTACCTGGAAATGAAAGACAACAGAAGGCTAGGGTAACAGGGCTAGTGTATAGATATTTTGATCAGGATTAAGGGTGGGAAGTAGCTGGACAATAAAGGGCAAGGCTGGGTAGAGATTTGGGCCTAATGATAATTTAAGGTTATAGACTCAGGCCAAGGCCAGATCAAGTGGTATGATTCAAGGAGAGTTCAAGGGGGTTCCCAGAGACTGTACTCTAGGTTCAAGGGAGTTCCCAGAGGATGTACCCTCATCATTCCCCCCTCAAACTGAAATGCCCCCTTGCTCAGGGGCGTGCAGCCCCCTTGCTCAAGGGCGTGCAGTAACACTCCACTTACTGGAACTCTGTGACTCCAGATCAAACTCAGCTTCCTGGAACAAACACTTGGTGTAAATCCCCGGGTCTTGCTCAAGACCCTGCATGGACCCAGATGGGCAAAACTAGATATGCTCTGCTAATCACAATACTCTGCTTTTGTAATGGCTTGCTTGCACCTGCTCACGGCTCACATATAAGAAGCCCTAGATTCTTGAGCTCGGGGCTGCTCTCCTCTGGACTTGTGGTCTATGAGGCAGTCGCCGGCTAATATATGATGCTCAATATATTCTAATTTGGCTTCGTCTGTGTTTCTCGGTCCGTCCATTTCAAAACAAATAAGATCCAAATTCTTTTGGAGTCCAAGGGGGTTCCTGCAGTCTAAACCCCATCACAACCACAGGATTTTCCAGTTCTGTGATTGAATTTAGGGAGACTATGGTGTTATTTAGAGCTATCCCTGTAATAAACTATGTGACCTATTCATGAGATTTAGACCACCTAGGGACTTTAGAGAGGCAAAGTAACTTCATTGCATCACAGATTAAGCTCTGTATTATCTGACTTTGAAGTCTGAGGTTAAGGCTCAGGGAAGTTAAATGATTAGCCAAAAATCAGACAATCCATAAAATAAAGAAGTACAGGAAACAATGGAGCAAGTGGAGGCGAAGAGGTTTAAGCAAAATGATAGTAGGGAACCATATGTTTCTAGGGGTGCTCAAGACCCCAAAATACTGACACATCGGGTCCTGCTGAAAGAATTCAACTCAAGCTTTCTCAGCCAAGGGAAAAGATAAAGTTTATTAAGGATTCACCATAATGGATTGTCTTAAGAAATCCTACCCTTTGTGCTGCCTGCTTTCACAAGCTGGCTAGATTCAATCTACTGAGCAAGATTGAATCTGAGCACCTTCATGGAGGCAAGATGGAGATTATATACACAAAGATTGTAGGAGGGATTGAGGGGTGGTCTGGGGTGACTAGAGGAGGGTTTTAGGGAGCGTCTTGAGGAGGAGTCTAAGGAGGACAAGATGAGGTCAGACTCCAGGAACCAAGAGAATGGGATTAAGGGTGGGAAGTAGCTGAAGGCATGGATATTGATTGTATCCAGGGTGGGAAGTAGCTGGACAATAAAGGGCAAATCTAGGTAGAGATTTGGGCCTAATGATAATAATGTAAGGTTTATGGCCTTAGGGGAAGGCCAGATCTAGTTGGAAGATTCAAGGAGAGTTCAAGGGGGCTCCCAGAGACTGTATTCCAGATTCAATGGGGTTCCCAGAGACTGTGCCCTCATCACAGGGAATTTACAAAATGTGGTATTATAGTGAGCCCTTCCACATCACAACATTCCCACTAAGGTTTTGATATATTGTGGGGTTGGCATAAGAAATTACATGGCAATTTGGGGAGTTTTGCAGAAGCTGCAGATGATACGAGAAGGCCAGCAGAAGACACAGGGCCCATGATATCTAGAGAGTTCAGCCTAATACTTCACCCAAATTTTATAGTAAGGTACTAGAGACATCCCATAAAGAAAAGAAAAAAATCAGACTTCTTCTATGGTACGAAGGGAGGGCCAAAAAATTTTACTAGGATTTTCCTGATCTCAGGGGTACCAGGCCCTTAACCCCTACAATGTGGAAAGGCTAACTGTACTTTATTTCTTAAATACATGGATAACTCAGAGATGTCTTATATATTTAACCCAGCTTATGAGCATGCCCAGTTTTTCTAACATGGAGCTCTCTGTGTCCCCAACCATGTGGGTAAGAGTACCCTCCTTGAATGGCTGTCCACATCTTTAAAAGTGGGCAGCTAGATGGCTCAGCAGATAGTACCAGGCCTGAAGTCAGGAAGACTCATCTTCCTGAGTTCAAATCTGGCCTAGACACTTACTAGTTGTATGACTAAACCCTGTTTTACTCAATTTCATCATCTGTAAAATGAACTGGAAAAGGAAATGGCAAAACCCACTCCAATATCTTTGCCAAGAAAACCCCTTATGGGGTCATGAAGGGTGAGACACAAATGAACCACAGAAATCTTCAAAAGTAGTACATACTACCAAGCTGTTTGCTCTCTGCAGCATTTTTTTCTGGGATTTCTATCCTCTGTACTTAGTGGAAACCATGGAGAGCTGTGAACTGAACCAGTGGGAAGGAGGAGAGATTCTCCTCTTGGGTTCTCCCTCTTTTACCTCAGCTCCAAGAAATGTGCCTGGGGGTATTTGTTTTTATGTTCTTTGTCCTTAATTTCAGGTACTAGAAGTGATCCCTACAAGACTGAAAATCCCAACCTTAGAGACCCTGGAGTCAAGATTTCAGATGAAATGGCTGAGCCAGGCAGATTAGCATAATAACTCTGAGAAGCCAGTGACTGGGAATCAAGCCCCTTGGACTTTCACCTGGGACTCTGCTCTAAGGCAACCAAGCTAAACTAAGAACCTAATCTTAATCCCCTACTAGAGATTAAGGTGGTACAGGGAGGAAGATAGTTTATGCCTCCCCTGTATTGGGGAGTTTGTATATTTGTGATTCTTTTGAAGTAAGTATTCCTCTTTCTACAAGTTCCACTGTGTTATACGTGAGGTCTGGTCTGGGATAAAATTAGGCCTTTTGCTTTTGTGAGGACCACCTGAGATTTTCTTCCCAAGAGTCTTGCCTTTTGATTTTAGATAATCCTGGACTGTAAAATCCTGGAGAAATTTGAAAAAAATTCTTATGTATGTTTTTTTTCAAATTCTAATCCTATATCTGCCTGGGTTATACTTATTGGCAGATATAACCTAGAAGTGTCTATAATTATCAAGTGTCCACAGCTTTTCCAGATTCCTCATCCCACTGGGAAAGAAGCAGGTGCAAAAATAAGTTTTGATCAAATGTCAATATTAGTACAAGCATCCGAGTGACCAAAGGGTCGTCAATCAAATAGAGGAGCTGGACATAGAATGAGCTAGGCCCAAGCAAATCTGAATGATCGTTGGGGATCTGAGGTAAGTGCACGACTCAAGATCTGCTCATGCAGGGACCAGAAAAACCAGCCACAGAGGATAGGGCAACTAAGTGGTGTAGTACTGTGTGGGATGAAAGACCTTCACCAATTAAATTTACAATACAGAGCTATCTCAGGGTGGGAACAGAAATAAATTTTATTCAATTCTCGAGAATTAGGGTGTCCTCTGCCAGAACAGATATAACAAGGGAGGCGCTATACAAGGAGCAAAGCACCAATAATTATACCTAACACAAGAGAATTCCCACCCACCTCTGACCCTTCTCACCATTGGCTGGGAGGCAGGCTTACAATCTGAGCATGAAAAACTAGACAAAGAACGGGGAAATCAAGGCACAGAAACTCCAATTCCCATTCCCTTAGTTAATGATTACAACTAAGGTGACATCTATAAATCTAAAGAAGGAGAATAGGATAAGGGGAGGGGGAGACCCTCTCCATTCTTTTACAGTACTTTTACAGTAAAGGAAAGCAGGTCAGAGTGACCCCATTCTTGCTGAGCAAATCTTTAAACCAGAGCCAGAAGAAAGAACAAAAAGTTTTAGGGTAAACTTTCCCAGAGGATGAGCCATCAGACTCTCAAGGTCTCAGAATTTTCCACTTCCTTATTTCCTTATTTCTTGATTTTTTAAACATTTCTTAGTACAGATATAGATATATATTTATACATATCTTCCCTGTGAAGTCTTCACATTTTATTTACCTCACACAGCAGGTAAAGCAATGGGCCTGGATTTGGGATACCTGAGCTCAAATATGGCCTTGGAAACTGATTAGCTATATGGCCCTGGGCAAAACACATAACCACTTTTTGCCTCAGTTTCTCCATCTGTAAAATTGGAATAATTATAGTACCCACCTCCCAGGGTTGTTGTGAGGATTAAATAAGATAATAATTGCAAAGCACTTAGCCCAGTGCCTGGAATATCTTTAGAGTCCTGTTCAGTCTATCAAATTCATCATGGCCCTGTTCTGGGTTTTCTTGACAGAGATGCTGCAACAGTTTACCATTTCCTTCTCTAGCTCATTTTACAGATGAAAAACTGAGGCAAATAGGATTTAATGACTTGCCCAGGGTCACACACCTACTAAGTATCTGAGGCCAGATTGAACTCAGGAAAATGAGTCTTTCTGACTCCACCATATAAATGATAATTATTAATTATTATTGTTATTATTATTATGCAGGTCTCTATGGTGAAGTCAGTAGTCAGTAGTACAGCAAACAAGTTGCTATCAGGGCACATTTACCCAGAAATTAGGTCAGGAGAAAAAGGATAATGTAGCAAGAAAGAGATCTGTTGGGGAAGCTATGTGGTATAGTGAGTAGAGCGCCAGCCCTGGAGTCAGGAGAATCTGAGTTCAAATCCGGCCTCAGACACTTGACACACTTACTAGCTATGTGACCTTGGGCAAGTCACTTAACCCCAGTTGCCCTACCTTCCCCCCTCCAAAAAGAAAATAAAGTTAAGAAAGGGATCTGTTAGGAAGTTAGTTTGAAGTCTAGAGAAGAGGTCAAGAGTCAAAGGATAGGGATAGTGAGGGACCTAGATTGTATCGAAGTTCCAGGCACTATGCTAAATGCTTTACAAATATTATCTCATTTAATCCTCATAATAACCCTAAGAGGTAGGTGCTATTATTACACCCATTTTATAGTTGAAGAAATGGAGGCTGAGAGAGTTTTAGTGATTTGCCCAGGGTCACAGATCCCTGAGGCTACATTTGAACTCAGGTCTTCCAAGACCAAGCCTGTTATTTCATTTTTAGGGAGAACTCCCAAGTAAGGAAATTCATTCTAACAATATAGGTCAGTCAGTACTTTCTATGTAATTTAGTATCTGAGAGAGTTGCCTCAGGCCCTATGACTTGTCCCATGTTGACAGAGCCAGTCTGTGTCAGAGAGGTTATGACTTGAACCTAGCCCTTCCTGGCTTCAAGGCCAGCTTCCCTTCCTTTACTCTACTCTGTCTAAGCCGTTCAGGTATGAGAAAATAAGGCAGGATGAACACCAGCTTTTGGAAGGCAAACCAAAACTGTAATCCAGGTTAGGCCTGCAAGATAAAGCTTGGAAGTGTTTGTTTCAATGATGCATCTAAATTTAACATAATTCTAATGTGACAAAGGTGTAGCAGGCATGTGAAGCTTACAATATTGCCATAAACCCATCCTGAAATCTACACTGTAATTAGTTATGGCAAAAAAATGAGTGCAATACCCATATTGACCAGCAGGTGACTCTGTTTTCCAGCCACCATCCAAGTGATTCTGTCAACTATTTTTGTCCTATGCTTCTCAAACTTTTTTTTTCTACAGACACAGCATTGCTCCTTGTACGGAAAAATGGGGCCCACTAAGAGAGAACTGGACACGTAACTACAAGTGTAAATTCACGGCATGACCTGTGTAAATTCCATATATTTGCAATCCCACCTAGTACTGCTAGAAAGGACTAGAATCAAAGGACATGGGTTCAAATCCCACCTCTGACATTTACTACCTGTGTGACCTTGGATAAAGCATGGGACCTCTCTGAGCCTCATTTTCCTCATTTGTAAAATGAGAAGATTGGACTAGATTGCCTCTAACTCTCTTGGAGCTCTACATCTATGGTCCTGTGATATCTGACACCCTCTTTGAAAACTCCTGCTCTAGAACCTGTAAAGAATAGTTTTCCTAAAAGTCCACAGCATACTACCTGGTTTGCGGAACACGCTCTGAAAATGCTCCGACTCCACCGCCTCAAACGTCCACCAGACCATGGCACAGCTGTGCTGGCTGGGTTCTGAATTTAAGCTCTAGGACTGATATGAAATATTGCTCAGGATTATGCAAATAAAGTAAAATCTATATATCACTGGACTCCTGTCCCACATTTGGATTCTCTTTTTTTGGTCCAAAGGGTGAAAATAGTAGAGGAAAGTTTTCAGCGCACCTGCAAGGGTTGCTATACCTACAACCATATCCTCAAAGCTTTATCCTAATTATCCTTTCAGCATTTGGTTTTCTGAGTGCTGGGGGAGACAATCCCAAAGTACTCATCTCCCAACACATACACTCTCACCCTCAAAGGCTGTGGGAAAGATCATGGGGAAGGATAGTATTTTGGGACCCATGTGGGTTTGTGACCCTACACGAGAGAAAATGGAGAGCATTCTGGGAGATCAATCTCCCAACCTTCTCACTGAACCTATGGGAGTCACAGTAGTAGCCAATCTAGCCCATCCCCGGGCTCATCAGATACTTGAGTCTCTATATCACTTCCACAGCACAAACCTCAGACGGTTTCAACCACGCAGTCATAGACAATCTGTTATTGGAGTAGCCGAGGATGGTGGATTACTTTATCTTGGGAGTTCTGAGCTTCAGTGGGCATCAGTAAATTTGGCAATGTACCCTTTACAGAACCAGTGAGCAAAATCCTTCTCTAACGTTTCATCCTGATGTGACTTTGGATCAAAGCTATCAAACTGGAAAGTCTTTGAACGTGGGCCCTGTGATAGGCTGAATGTCTCTTGTTTAAGGACCACCAGCTCTGCTAGGCCCAGAGCACCAGATTTGCTTCAGAGGGATGAATTTTGCCCTTTCCTCCAACCCCAAAGGCCAGTTACTAACCTCTAGGGGAGTTGTTCTGTTTAAAGAGAGTGCCTTCGATTACGAAATCACAGATTCCGGAAACATCGAAGGGGCCAGTTGGGAAACTTCTGCTATTTCTTCTAGAATGGCTTCTAGGCCCACTCCTAGTGGTTTGTTTTTTGTTTTCTCTTTTGAAACTGGGTCTCCCTATCTACAGGCTACTCATAGATAGACGTGATCCCCTGTGGGAACTGATCCCCTTGCTGATTAGCACAGAAGATTTAGCCTGCCTTCTTGCTGACCTGGGTCAGTTTACTCCTCTTTCACCAGCCTCTTCACCACCACCACAGGGAAGGGGAAGGAAGGGGTGGAGGGAGTTAGAAAGGGAATCAGTTCCCACAGGAATCAGTTCCCACGGGGAACCAGTTCTGTGAGTAGCCTGGGTGAGATAGGGAGACCCAGTCTTAAAACAAAATAAAACAAAACAAAACACTAGCAGTGGGCCTTGGAACCAATGTAGAATTAAAAACAGAAGTTTCCCAATTGGCTGCTTCCATATTTTCAGCATCTGTGATTTTTACCATTGAAGGCACTTTTTCAAAGCAGAACAACTCCTCTAGAACTTAGTACAGGGATGGGTAACCTGTGGCCTTGAGGCCACATGTGGACCAGGTCCTCAAGTGTGGCCCTTTGGTCAGTCAGGGCCATAGGAGGCTGCAGGTTCCTGTGGAACATTTTATATCATTTTTGTAATTTCAATAAGACTCAGAGCCTGAAAGAATTAACCAGAAGAAAAGCCTGATCCTAACAGTCTCTTTGTTCTCTGAGTAAGCTCAGAGATGTCTCTATCTTATGTTAACAAACCCTGATGGAGCATTCCTTTCTCTGTCCATGGCCATTAAGGGTGAAAACCTTGACCCCAGACACTATCTTGAATTATGTGACTTTTCCTTATCTTAATATTTTATGGGCATATACTATGTTATGGAATGTTAATGGCAAATTAAACACAGAGATCCTGGGTTGTAATTTCAATTGACACCTTGACAACTATCTGATTTGTTGTATTTACAATCTATTCCATTAAGGAATATTCTTGTCTTGTGTCATAATTAACACACATGGGGGTCATAAAGGTGACATAATGCAGGCTGCTGTGTTGGGACCAAAATAATGTATTTAAGCTTACTCATTTCTTTGTTCAGGGAGTCAGACTTAGTCTGG
>JAQQSZ010002410.1:0-14763 GCA_028646595.1 Phalanger gymnotis | reverse complement strand
GCTGGCATTTTGTTTTGGTGGCACACTCATTGAAAGGATGTTGGTGACAAGACTCTGGGTAGCCATTCAGGAGACCCCAGCTTTGAAAACCCAGATGCTGGTATTTCTCTCTCTGGTAACTATGTGTATAGCTTTAGTCAGACAGCTAGAAGCCTGTCTGTTGATTTCTGTTATGTGCTCTGTTTATATTTTCTCTGTTCGTAATTTCTGTTCGTATTTGCTCCGAAGGTCAGAGTGCCGACTTTTTCCCCTGAACTAAGTGAATGATATATGTATGTTTGACAAAAGTGAGATTGTAAACCCCTTGAAGTTGCTTTCCTTAGAAAAGCAGACCAAAAAATCTGTGCTAGCAACCCTCCTGTGTGCTGGTGTTATTAGTCTTACAAAACCACAGTAGCAGCAAATAGCATTGCTGTTACAAAGGAGAGCTCCTTGTACTACCTACCTCATAGGTTGTAGGGTCAGATGATATGTCTACAAAATGAGAAACCTTAAACCTCTATATAAATATGACTTATTCTATCTTGGCCCTATGCATAATGAACAGTCCCTAGAGAGGTCTGACTATGCTAGTTAAGGACACAAGGAGATCCCAGTAATGCTAAATTGAACCACCATGCTCAAATCCCATTCAGTGGGGTAAGGACTTTCCTTCTTCATATTACTAACATTTGGCCTTCCTGGGGACCAATACCTGAGTGCAAGTGATTTTCTCACCCATCCAGTCATATTCTTGTGGAGCTGGGAAAAATTCTAAGTCACTATACTCTGTTTATTCTTTATATTATAGTATGGCCTCTCTACTAGCACAGAGCTTTTAGTCACATGTCCTTTCTCCCTGAGCTTTGAGCAATG
The DNA here is from genome assembly GCA_028646595.1 of Phalanger gymnotis. NCBI lineage: Eukaryota > Metazoa > Chordata > Mammalia > Diprotodontia > Phalangeridae > Phalanger > Phalanger gymnotis. Next base: position 13,908 of record JAQQSZ010002410.1, on the reverse strand, counting down.
TACCAAATTGAAAAGCATCTATTAACTGTTTACTAAGTGCCAGACACTGTGGTAAGTGCTGGGGACAAAAAGAAAGGCAAACAGCAGCCCATATTTTCAAGGAGCTCACATTATATTGGGAGAGACAACTTGTAAACAGCTATGTACAAACAAGCTATATACAGGAAAAACTGGAAATGATCAACAGAAAGAAGGTGCTAATGTTAAGCGGGATTGGGACAGACTTTTTGTAAAAGGTGAGGTTTGAGCCAAGCCTTAAGGGAAGCTGGGGAAACCAAGAAAGCAAGACGGCTTTCCCCCAAGTCTGCAATTCTCTCCCTCCTCATCTCTATTTCTTGGATTCCCCAGCTTCCTTTAAGGCTCGGCTCAAACTCCACCTTCTACAAAAACAAGATATCTTAACTCCTAACTCCATATTTGGTTAGGACACGAGAGGAAGCCAGTGGAGTTTAGGACATGACATGGACAAATCTGTGCGTTGGGAAGATCACTTTGACAACTGAGTGGAGGACGAATTGAAGCAGGAAGACCAATCAAAAGGCTATTTCAGGAAGCCATGAAGCCTAGAATGCTGAAGTTTAAATTCTGAAGTCTCCTAATCCCTCATTCAGCTGCCATACCAGACAGCGAGAATGTGAGAACAGTGAGAACTTCCTGACTTTTTAATTTCAGTATAGTCTCACGTATAATAACATTAAAAAATTACCTCACTGGAGAAGATCTCCAGTCCATTCATCCCAATGTTCTGTCTTAGATAATGGCATGAAGGGGCTACATTGCAGATAGGCATGATTGACACCTAAGCCTATGACCATTTTCTCTCAGAACTGAATTATAAATGAGGGAACTTCAAATTGTCTCCTGAGGATCAATCAAGAGAAACAGAAATGTTTAGTCTTGAAAAGAGAGTTTCCATTTGTAAGGTTATCATATGGAGGAGAGATTAGGTTTATTCTGTTGAGTCCCAGAGAGCCCAAGGGGAGAAGTTCCAAGAAGGGAAATTTTGATTTAATATGAAGAAGAAATTCCTAACAGTTAGAGCTCTCCCAAAATGGAACGGTCTGCCTTAGGAAGGAGATTAAAGACCTAACTTATTAGGAATGTTGTAAATGTAAGTCATCTTTGAGAAGGAATTGAATGAGACCACCGCTAGGGCTTTTTCTAAATCTAAAACTCAATAACCTTGAAATTCTCTGAGACAACATTGGCTGTAGTCTTGGCTCTGTTATTAACTCACTGTATGGCCCTAAACTGTGGCTAGTTTCCTCATTTGTAAGTGAGACTAAAGATGCCTGCCTCATCAGGAAGGTCATTGTAGTAGACACCAAATAAATGCTTATCGATTCGGCACCTTACTCAAGGCTCAAAGAGAAATGACAAGGTAAAGGACTCGTGACTAAAAATCCTATACTTGGCTATGGCTTGTTATTTCCTTCTCCAGCTCATTTTACAGATGAAGAAACTGAGGCAAGACCTGCCCAGGGTCACAAAGCTAGTAAGTATCTGAGGCTGGATTTGAATTCAGGTCTTCCTGATTCCAGGCTCAGCACTCTATCCATTATACTACTTTCCTGTCCCAATGTCTTCCTTGGGAAGGAATTAAAACCCATCCACCTCTAAGATTCTAAGTGAGAGGTGGTATGCTATTGTAAGGCTTTAGTATTGTCACTTTTGTTATTATTATTATTAACTGAATTCCCTTTGAAAACTCTTTCGAATTTTCATCATAATTGCAAATTGATGCACCATATAAGCATACAGGTGGAGTTTCTTGTTATATTCCTGTAAGTAATTAATTAGCTTGTTTCCATGCTTTCTGTTATGCTAATTAAGAAAATTCAGTGTGTAAAAGATAATTCACTCTTGACACATAAAACTTCAGCATTTTCTTAGTCCCTACTGCTTGTCATTGCAGAATTTTATGGCATAATTATGATATCATATTTCCATTATTCCAAGTGAGCCACATAAACAATTTCCAGCAGTGGTTTACCTCACTATTTGTTGACATTTGGTTCCTCTGGAAAATTCTTCCAGTATTTTTCAATTCCTTTAAGATCATGAGAGGGAAAAGAGCAAAAATAATGTCCCAATCTCTTCACATATTATGTCTTAGATGGTACAATGTTCCTGTAAATTCTACTTCCTACTTTTACACACACACACACACACACACACACACACACACACACACACACACACGTGCATATTTATGTTACTATATGACACCTATGTGAGCTTATACACACACGACCACACGTGAGGAAAGTTCTTTGGTTTGTAGCATATATGTAATTTAGAATACCACCCCACATATACACACACACACAAATATACAAAGTTCATAGCTTTTATATGTCTTAAATTCCATGGTGTCTTTTATTAATGAGGATATTTTTAACCTGAGACTTAGGACTTGGACAACATTACAAACCTGGAAGTGAAAGAAGAAACATTTGAATCCAGTACTCTTTCCAATATTCATTCTCTCTCTCTCTCTCTCTCTCTCTCTCTCTCTCTCTCTCTCTCTCTCTCTTCTCTCTCTCTCTCTCCCTCTCTGTCTCTTTCTCTCTGTTTCTTTGTCTGTCTCTGTCTCTCTGTCCCTCTGTCGCTTTCTCTGTCTCTGTCTCTCTGTCCCTCTGTCGCTTTCTCTGTCTCTCTCTCTCTCTCTCTCTCTCTCTCTCTCTCTCTCTCTCTCTCTCTCCATAAATATACCCACGTATAGAGTCACAGTTGGACACGACTGAAAATAACTGAACAACAAAAATGTATATACATATATATATACATATATGTGAATACAGGTATCTATATCACACACACACACAAGTTTAGATCTCATCTCAATGGTTTAACCCCATCCAGGGCATCTATGCCTGGGCTAATTATTGAAGTCCAATTAAAAATGATTAAGGATCTTTCCTCTCTTAGCCAGACCTCAGGAAGTGTTCTCTTTGTTCTCACCTATTTAATCACCTTCACAACTCATTTCCAATCTAGCTATAGTCCCTTTGACACTTTCAAAAATAGCCTTTTAATTCTGGCCAGTAATATTCTCTTTCCTTATCTCATCTGGCACCATCTTCTGCTTTATTAGATGTTATCAAAAAAAAAAAAAGATGTCCTTTTCAGCTACCTAAATTCATGGAGGCCTTGCTTTTGATTTACATTTCCTCACTCAACCAACTGCTTCTTGTCAGTTATTTGTGGTGAATGGCATTCCATGGGCAAAACGAGGGGTCCCTAGGTTCCAAGGAGGCAATGTCTGTTACAGGAGTGGGGAACCTTTGGCCTTGAGGCCACATGTGGCCCTCCAGGTCCTCAAATGCAACCCTTTGACTGAATCCAAACTTCATAGAGCAAATCTCCTTAATAAAAGGATTTGTTCTGTAAAACTTGAACTCAGTCAAAAGGCCACACTCAAGGATCTAGAAAGCCATATGTGGCCTCAAGGCTGCAGGTTCCCCACCCCTGGTGTATAAAATAAAATGAAGAAAAAAGTTGACATAATAACCCTAACAATAATCTTTCTAATAATAAGCACCCTGTTGACAAAAATCCCTTTTCCTCAAGAAAGTACCCCACTCTTCCTCCAGCAAAAGTTAGCATGACCACCCCATCCCACACCCCTTAGGCCAGACCACAAAGAAAATCCTGCTATGAAGGAGAAGGGATGTGGTCCAACAGAGACGAAAAGGTAGGCTTCACAGGTTTGGGGTGGGGAAAGGTGGGAGCAAATAAATTTGCTCATTCATTCATTTATTCAAGGAGTCTATGAGGAAACATTTATTGAACACCTCTGTAAGCAAGGCACAGTGCTAGGCATTCTATATTCCACCAAATACAGTCCTTGATCTCAAGGAATTTATAGACTAGGATTCTTTTATAGAATCTGGTTTCTATAGCAGACCATGTGTGTTTTCTGAAAGCTATAGATGTATTATATTCAGATGGTTATTAGTCAGTATGAATTTTCTGATGCCATCCTTTGCTTTCTGCTTTTTGTCACAGCTGTCTTCTGCCTCCACCCCGCCCCATTCTCCTCTCATTGGGAAGTTCCTCTTGGAACCCACATTTTGAAGAAGGAGCCAGACCAGCCATCCTTCATTCTCTGGACTTAGCCACCACTCTCTCACTTGTATGTCCTCTCCCCACCCTACCGCCATCCAGTTTTTCAGTTCTTTTGTTATGTTTTATCTTCCCCCAAGAAGCCAAACATCTTGTTACCTTCTTGCTTCTTCTAATGAGCTCCTTGGAGGCAAGATATTTTATTTTCTTTTTTGCTTGTATTTAAAACCCATCACTTAGCATAGTACCTGGCACATGGTAATCTCTTAATAAATTCTTATTGACTTGAGGTGATACTGAAGGAGGCCAAGGTTCCACCTATAGTTTCTCCCACATTCATTATGTTCCCCATAGTGTCTTGTCCTCTATATGGTCTTTGCCTCTTAGAGGAATTTGCTGTCTGCATCTGTCTTTCTGTCTTTCTCTATCTCCCTCTGTCTCTCTCTCTCTCTCTCTCTCTGTCTGTCTGTCTCTCTCTCTCTTCTCTCCCCTCCAATTTCCTACATGCATTACATTTATAGGGCTTCTCTTCCTGATGAATCATCTAAGCACAACCTCCAGAAGATTATGAGGAAGAGCTCCTTTAGGAGGCATTAATAGCATCATTCATGTATAATTAGTAAAAAGGAAAGAAAAGGAAGCCTTTCTTTGTTCAGAGTTAATGCAGAACCTTCCTTTCAATTGCTTGTGCATCTGTTCCTCAGTAAACTTATAAATATAAAAAGCAAGTCTCCACACACCCTCACCCCCATATTGCCCTGTGTATCCTGTAGGACCAATCACCAGTACTCAGAGAGGAGAATTAAAATGCTTAAATGCTGGGTTTCTTGTTTCAGGCTTTTTTAATGGTTTTGGCCGGGATAAATAAGCTTCCTTCAGAAATTCTAATCATGCCATGGGCAAAATTCTTTTTTTCTTAGGTAGGAATCCAATCCCAGATAACTCCCAGTACTTCCACTTACACACCTCTGAACCCCCTACATAAATCTGCAAGGTCTTGTTCATACTCAAGTCACATTCAGATAAGAATATTGGGAAAACAAAAATTTGGTGGAGTGCAAAGAAACCTTCTGTAAAAGCACCCAAACAGCTTCAAAGGACTGAGATAGTAGTGAGTTATAAGTCTTAGATCTAGAGCACCGTCCAGCAGTAGGAGACTTGGGCATGACGCGAAGAAGAGTGAAATCAATCAATGGGATTCCATGCATCTTCCCACTCTTGTCTACAATCAATAGTCATGGTGCCTGCATCCAACACAAGCACATCTACCCTTTACCTATTATACTTCTCTCACCATTGTGTGAGTTCCCACCCATCTCATATTTGCTTAGGCAAGTGAAGGTGAAGTGACTTGCTCAAGGTTATATGGGTAGTGTCAGAGATGAAATTTAAATCCAAGTCCTCTGACCTCAGAACCTGTGCTTTTTCTATATACTATGTTGCCCACCAAGGAAGGGTTTGACTAAAAGGCACTAGAGGGAAGGGGCCGTAAAGTTTGGGGGAGTTTTCATCGTGGTGCTGAAGAATAGTTCCAGGGATTCTTGCTAACAGTAAAATAAACCTTAGTCCCATGAATGGTTGTTGGGCTTTTTGTTTTTGTCATACCCCCTAGCTACCTGGTTGTCCCCTCTTCTGACTGGCATAATTCACCTGGATAGCTGGGGACCTCAACTAAACACTGCAGTGCAGCTTATATTTCATTGTCATTTTTGTCTACATTGCATCTTTGTCTCATTCATTCTTTATAGCACAGGGTGTCATCTAGAAGTGTTCTGTGGTTTGCATAAATGAGTTTCGAATCTCTGTGCTTTCCAGTGGGCTAAAAAAAAACCAACCCAGACAGAACCTGGCATATGGTATATCCAAAGTGTGAAAAGAACATTATGCATATATATGCACGCACGCACACACACACACACACACACACGCACACACAAATTCACTTTCAGTGTACTTACCACATTCTTCTCTCACTCATAAGTGCCATATTTAAGAAGAACTAAAAAGCTTGACTATAGAAAAGGAAATTGCTTTTAGCATTTTCTTTTTCCAATTCCCCGAAACATGTTATAAGAAAGTTATGCTGAGTCCATATCTTACATATATATACCCCTGTATATATGGCAAAGGTAAATACCCACATCCACATAAACAAGTTTGAAAAGCAGAAGAAGAAGAAATTCAGACTATTTCTATGCATACAAAGTGGGGAAAAAAGGCTCATATGATCATAGAGCTGGAGCTGCAAGAGACATTGGAGATCATCTAGTTCAATTACTCTACTTTACAGATGAAGAAACTGAGGCCTGGAAATATGAAATGACTGTATTAAGAATTACCATAGGTATTTGGAGAAAGAATAGATGAGGGAGTTTTCTTTCTGTACCTAGGAATTAAATTTATCTCTCATTTCATGTTTTATTTAGGCAATAATGGTCACAGGAATAGTTGGGAAAAAAGACATCTTTAGCCTTATCTCCTCTCCCTCTCTTTCCCTCCCTCTCTCCCCCCTCTCCTTCCCTTCCTCCCTCCCCCTCTCTCTCCTTCTTCTCTGTCTCTTTGTCTCTCTTTTCATGTCTCTCTATGTCTCTATCTCTATCTCTGCCTGTCTGTCTCTGAAATATGATCCATCCATGGCTTCAGTGATCTGTTCTAGTATTGCACCTCCAACTGCCTTCTGGACATCTCCATCTCTCACTGATACCTCAAACCCATGATGTCTTGAACTGAATTTATAATCTACCCCCCAAAGTCTTCCCCATCTTCCATTTCCCTTAGTCCTATTAACGGCACCATGATTATGTTAGTTGAAACAGTGTCTCTTTCCTTTCTCCCATTCCTACTAACAAACAGCTCTACAAATTCTGTAGACTCATCCTCCATGATATCTTCTGAATCTGTGCATTGCTTTCCGCTCACATGTGATCCATTACCATGTGGATCTTATCTCATGACTCCTTACCTTGACTTTGGTAATAACTTCATATCTTGTCTCCCTGCTTTTTGACTCTCCACTCTCTAGATCTATCCCTGTCAAAACTGCCAAATTAATCTTCATAGGTTTGGCATGCCAATATTCATTCAAAAACTCTCAGTGACTCAGTATTGCTTCTACAGTAAAATATAGTCTCTATCCTGGGAATTCAGGTCCTACACAATCTGACTCCAACCATTCTTCACTACTCCTCACCTTAACACATTCCATACTCCCTTCTCCATATTACTAACTGTTCCATAATTTTGTACCACAGTTATGCACATTGTTTCCAATGTCTAGAATTCACTGGTTCCATATCTCTGATTGTTGAAGTCTTTTTCTTCTTTAACGCCTTCTCTACAAGCTCCCGTTATTCCCCATTATCTGTAAGATCAAATATAAACTTTTCTGTTTGTTGTTTAAAGCTTCTCAAAAATCCTATCCTACCTTTCCAGCCTAATTACCCATTATTATATTTCATGCACTTTGGTCCAGTCAAAACAGGCTTTGGTACTGTTCTTTACACATAGTACTATATCTCCCATCTCTGTATCCGCTCCCATATCTCTCTTCACCTCTAGTGCTGAAAATCCTTAGCTTCCTTTAAGGTAAAGCTCAAGCATCACATGAAGTCACTCAGTTGCTAGCGCCTCCTCCTCCAAAATACAAATATGTGTGTGTTATTTTGTATATATTTAGCTTATATATGTTTATATATGTACATGTTGTGTCCCTCAATAGATTATAAGCACCCCAAAGGCAGGGGCTATTTCACTTTCTCTTTTTGAACCAAGTGTCTCATATATTGCCTGGCATATAGTAGATGCTTAATAAAAGTTTGTTTATTAATTGATTCAATACTCAGGTCAGGTACCATTTTGTCCCTAGTTGAAAGTGATTTCTACCTCCTCAAATTAGTTGTAGTATTTCTTCTATATCTCTACGTTCCAATCACCCTCCACTTTGAATCATTCTTTTAAAATAAGTTTGCATTAGCCTCATTTAGATTTTTTATATTACCATAATTCCTCCCAGTATCCTCATTCCCCCTTCCAGAGAACTATCCTGTACAACAAATATTAACAAGAAAAATAAAAGGAAAAATCAGTATAACTGATTGATAGGTTGAAAAAAATCATAAAAGATGTGTAATGTGCAATACTTGTAGACCTCTCATGTCTGCAAAAGGATAGAGTGGAGGTATAGTCTTTTTTTTTGAGGAGGCAATCGTGGTAAAGTGACTTGCTCAGGGTCATACAGATAATAAACATCTGAACTCAGGTCGTCCTCACTCCAAGGCCAGTTCACTATCCACTGTGCCACCTAGCTGCCCCTAATATTTTTTCTACATGCTTTTTCTTTATCATTTTGTAACATTCACTTTTATTTGTGTGTGTGTATGTGTGTGTGTGTGTGTGTGGTGTTTCCATTTACATTATTATAATCATCGCATATTTTTTTCTTGTCTACTTCACTGCATCAATTCATGTAGTTTTTTCCATAATACTCCGTATTTATCACATTTATCACATTTATCATTTCTTACACCACAGCAATATTCCATTACATTCGTGTATCACAATTTGTTTAGCCATTCTCTGGCCAATGGACAACTACTTTGTTTCTAATTCTTTGCTATCACAAACAATGATGCTATAAATATTTTCATGTACATGGGGACTTTCTTCTTATCAATGGTCTCCTTGGGATATATGCTTAGTAATGAAATCTCTAAGTCAAAAGATGTTGTACAATTCCAAAATGCTTTCCAAAATGTATGCATCAACAGTGTACTAGTGTGCTTATCTTTGCACAGTTCCTCCAATATTGACTCTTCCTATCTTTTGTCACCTTTGCCAACTAGGAACATGTGAGATTAAAACCCTAGGGTTCTTCTGATTTGCATTTCTCTTATGATTTGTGATTTGGGCATTCTTGCATACTAATAGCTCAAGATTCTTCTTTTGAGAACTGTTTGCTCATATGCTTTCACCATTTATCTATTTGGGAATGGCTTCTGGTTATGTGTCTACATTCTATGTTTCTGTTATTGCCTTTGGGATTTTGCTATTAGTGTTATATAGACATGCTATTGATTTTTGTTGGTTTATTGTACAGGCTAAAATTTGGCTGAAATAATTAAATATAATTAAATGTAAGTAAATCGTATCATCAGAAAATGGCAATAATTTTATCTCCTTTTCATCTACCTTTATGTCTTTAACTTCCTTCTTTTCCTTGTTGCTATTGCTAGCATTTCCAGAACTATATCAAATAATGGTAAAGAGAGAAGACATCTTTCCTTTACTCCTATATTTTTGGGAAAGGTTCTATTTCATCCCTGTTACACATGATGTTTGCTTTTGATTTTACATAGATATTTTATGAAATCAAAATGGTCTCCATATCCTTATAGTTTATAGAGGCCGTTGGGGTCTTTTTCCCCCATAAAGGGCTGTTCTACCTTGGCAAAGGCCTTTTCTTCATCTATTCATATAATCATGTTGTTTGGGATGTTTTTGTCTTTAAAGGGATCAATTATGTTGATAGTTTCTTAACGTTAAACCATCCTTGTATCCTTGGTAAAAATCCGACTTGATTATGATGAATGATTTCTTGGGTGAATCTCTAGAGTCTGACAGGATTTATTTAAGTTTTTTAGGAATCAATATTCATTAATGATATTGATTTACAGTTTTTCCTCTGTGCTTTATACTTCCCTGCTTTATGTATCAGAACTGACTATATTTGTTTTATTAAATGAATCTGGTAGGATGCTTTCCTTCTAGTTCCTGAGACCAATTTGCATTGTTCTGATACTAATCATTCTTAAAACATTTAATAGAATTCTTCTATGAATCCATCAGGACCAGGAGTTGTTTTGTTTATTTGTTCTCTCTTAATCTGGTAGTTCCTACTACATGCAAAGTTTCAAAAATAAAATGAAAAAGCTTCCCTGCCCTCCCCGCCTCACAAAAGATCAAAATGTACAGATGATCTGAATATACAAGCTCGTGCCATAAAAGAATTAGAAAAGAACTAGGTCAGGTACACTTTACAGTCATGGCTGAAAGAATCCTTAACCAAACTAGAGATAGAGGATATAATAAAAGATAAAATATAACATTTTGGCTACATGATATTTTAAAGGATTTTCATGAACATAGTCAAGACAACTAAGGTAAAAAAAAAAGAATGATAATTGCAGGGAAATTTTGTATTAAATATCTCAGATAAGTATTTTATATCCAATATAAAGAGAGCCACCATACATATAAGACCAGGAACCATTCTCCCAGTGGCTAAAAGGTCATAGGATATAAACAAATAGTTCTCAAAAGAAGAATTACAAACTGTTAAGCATTTGAATGATAGAATGATCCAGATTAATATTAAAAGAAATGCAAATCAAAACACCCCTGAGGTTTTACCTCATACCCAACAAATTGCAATAGATAATAAAAGATGGAAATAGTTAATGTAAGCAGGAAGATAGGCACACTAATACACTGCTGGTGGAACTGTGAATAGGTTCGACTATTCTGGAAAGCAATTTAGAATTATGCTAAAGTGGTTATTAAAATGTTCATGATCTTACAGCTAGGCATACAGAGTAGGGAGAGCAAAGATAGAAATAAATGTCCCATATATACCAAAATATTCAGGGCAACACTTCTGTGGTAGCAAAAAAAGAAAGAAAGAAAGAAAACCTTGAAGTTGGATGTTCATTAATTGGGGAATGACTAAACAGAATGGAGTACATGAATATACATGAATATTACTATAACATAAGAAACAATGAACATGAAGAATTCAGAAAAACATGGAAAGACCTATGTGAACTATTGCATAGAAAAGTAAGAGGTGTTTCTAAAATAGTATCCTCAATGATTACAAGTTAAATAGAACCAAAAACTGAAACTGAAATCGTTGATTTATAAGGAACAATTTTGGCCCCAGAGAAGAGCTGAGAAAATGCACTTCCTTCATTGCAGAGGTAGGCAAGTTACAGGTGTGGAACATTGCGTATATTGTCAGATAAAATCAATATGTCCTTTGATTTTGTTGAATTCTTTTTTTAATATCTTTCTTTCTAAGTCATTGTTACAAGAGATGACTCTTTGAGAAGGAGGAATCTATTCAGAAATTAATGTGATCTAACAGCAAAATAGCATCAATATTCCTATAGTTAAAATAGGAGAGGATGTGAAAGGGCCATGACAACTTTTGGTACCAGGAAAGTTTTCCTGTAACAGGTAGCACCTGATCTCAGACTAGAAGGATATTAAGGATTCTGGGAGGTGAAAATAACAAGGAAATATGGCCCACTCATCCACTTATGCTAGAACATATACATATATATAATATCATATATAATATTATATTGCAAATAATATTTGATATGATATATAATATGTATATGTGTGTATATACATATGCGTATACATATAGGCATGTATACATATGTGTATACACACATATATACATAAATATAGGTATAAACAAATGAGAAAGGTAGAATCAGGAATATGCTAATAAGTATTTAACAACCAGCTCTCTAAAAGAATGACACACTTTCATGTCACAACTCCGTTGTTGACATTTTCTCCATTATTTTCTTAAGTCTAGACAGTCAATAAACCAACATATCAAGCCTTAATTTGTAGCATTTGCCAATTTCTGAGGTGTAAATGCTCACACTGAAAATTTAATAATCTGGGGTGGAGCCAAGATGGCAGCTAGAAAGCAGGGAACTGCTTAAGCTGTCCACCAAACCCCTCCAAACACCAGTAAAAATGGCTCTAAACAAGTTCTAGAGCTGCGGAACCCATGAAATAGCAGAGAGAAACAGGTGTCCAGCCCAGGAGAGCCTGGATGGTTGCCAGGGTTCTGAGAGCGGAGCGCAGCCCAGCGTGGGCTGTGCCAGGACAGACCAGACCTGGAGTCAGCCAGTCACAGGCCTTAAGGCCATGAATCATTGAGCTGTGGCAGTTACCAGACTTCTCAACCCATAAATGCCAAAAAGCAGGTTAGTGGGAAACTGCAGGATAGAATTTAGAGCTGTCTGGCCCAATCCCTGGAGGTGGAGGAGGTGGTGCAGCGGTGGTGGTGGCAGCACCAGGAATCTCCTGAGGCTGCTTCCAGAGTTCCAGCATCCAGCTGCTTCCCCAGTCCCTGGCTCACACCATGGAAGAAATCTATCACCGGATCAGAGCAGAAGTGCAAGCAGTGCTTTGTGGGCACAGAAGCAGATTCTCTTGCTGTGCCCTGCTTGGATCTAGATTGCAGTCCTGCTTGGAGGTTCTTGGGGGAGGAGGCACACTGCTGTGACAGAGCCTGTGGTGATGGTAGAGTAGAAGTAGCTCTGAAAACAGTAGTGCTTGGACCCTAAAGCTTGGGACAAAATACTCTCTACTCCACAAGTAGTCATATCCTGACAAAAAGCTCAAGGGTCAAGTAGTTCGCTGGGAACATGAACAGTCATCGAAAACAAACTCAGACTCAAATTCAAACTCAAACTCAAACTCTATATTCCTTTTCTGGTGACAAAGAAGAGCAAAACATACAGCTAGAAGAAGTCAACAAAGTCAAAGAGCCTACAGCAAAAGCCTCCAAGAAAAATATGAATTGGGCTCAGGCCATGGAAGAGCTCAAAAAGGATTTGGAAAAGCAAGTAAAAGAAGTAGAGTAAAAATTGGGACAAGAAATGAGAGTGATGCAAGAAGACCATGAAAAACAAGTCAACGACTTGCTAAAGGAGACCCAAAAAATACTGAAGAAAATAACACCTTAAAGAATAGACTAACCCAAATGACAAAAGAGCTCCAAAAAATAAGAATGCCTTGAAAGACAGAATTAGTCAAATGGAAAAAAGAGGTCCAAAAGACCAATGAAGAAAATACAACCTTAAAAATTAGATTGGAGCAAGTAGAATCTAGTGACTTTATGAGAAACTAAGATATTACAAAACAGAAACAAAGGAATGAAAAAAAGGAAGACAATGTGAAATATCTCGTTGGAAAAACCACTGACCTGGAGAATGGATCCAGGAGAGATAATTTTAAAATTGTGGGACTACCTGAAAACCATGATCAAAAAAAGGACCTAGATATCATCTTTCAAGAAATTATCAAGGAGAACTACCCTGATATTCTAGAACCAGAGGGTAAAAGAGAAATTGAAAGAATCCACCAATCCCCTATTGAAAAAGATCCCAAAAAGGAAACTCCTAGTAATATTGTCGCCAAATTCCAGAGTTTCTAGGTCAAGGAGATAATACTGCAAGCAGCCAGAAAGAAATAATTTGAGTATTGTGGAAACACAATCAGAATAACACAAGATCTAGCAGCTTCTACATTAAGGAGTTAGAGGGCTTGGAATATGATATTCTGGAGGTCAAAGGAGCTAGGATTAAAACCAAGAATCACCTATCCAGCAAAACCGAGTATCATGATCCAAGGCAAAATATGGATTTTCAATAAAATAGAGGACTTTCAAGCTTTCTCAGTGAAAAGACCAGAGCTGAATAGAAAATTTAGCTTTCAAATACAAAAATCAAGAGAAGCATGAAAAGGTAAACAAGAAAGAGAATTCATATGGAACTTACTAAAGTTGAACTGTTATGTTTACATTCCTACATGGAAAGATGACGTGTATAATTCATGAGACCTTTCTCAGTATTAGGTAAGTTGAAAGTAATATAGACAGAGGGCACAGGATGAGTTAAATATGAAGGATGATATCTAAAAAAAATGAAATAAATTTAAGGGGCGAGAGAGGAATATATTGACAGAGGGAGAAAGGGAGAGATAGAATGGGATAAATTATCTCACATAAAAGTGGCAAAAAAGCAGTTCTGTTGG
>JAQQSZ010002409.1:0-14763 GCA_028646595.1 Phalanger gymnotis | reverse complement strand
CTCAGCTCCCCTCCGCTCCCAGCTCCATGTGGGATAGACCTTACCCAGAGACCATCCAGGCTGTCCTGGGCTAGAGCCCTGCTTCCCTCTGCTATTTTGTGGTTTCTGCAGTTCTAGAATTGGTTCAGAGACATTTTTTTATAGGTTTTTGGAGGGACTTGGCGGGGAGCTCACGCTAGTCCCTGCTTTCCAGCTGCCATCTTGGCTCTGCCCCGGCAAAGGGATATATTATTGTAGTAAAGAAGAAGAAAGAATGAAACTTGGTGTGGCCTCCAGTATATCTAAGCAAGTCCAAACACCACTAAATAACTAGAGTTCGCAAAAGGGTATATAACTTTGGAGGAACCTCACCTTATCTGAAATGGACAAAGGAGGGTTAAATATACACACTTTGGAGTAGGAATATATCAAAATTTACCTGCCAGTCATATACTCTCAAAACTTCCCAATATAAGAATTATATGCAAGTTGTAAATTTTGTATGTCTCTATAGGTTAAGGTATGAAAAACCCTCTAAGGAAGTAGCATCTTGATGAATTAAAAGAAGGCTGCTCCATAATCCTCAACTCACCCACTCAGCATTACCTTTTCCTCTAGCCTCCATAGTCTGACTGGAAGGTACATCAAGCTCACAGACTTGTGTTCTAGAATCTACTCAACAATTTCTTTGCTGCTATTGGAGTCTTTGCTATCACACCATGCCCCTACCCTCACCTCACAAAACTGTGGCAAAGCAACAGGATTTGACTCTGTCCAACCACTCCCAATGCCCTGTGTGTAGGAGGTGGAGGTACGATAAAGCAGAAGCCCATTCCCTCTGAAGGGTCAGAACTGCTCAGACAGAACATAAAGAACAGAGGAAAGCGGGCCTGTGTAACCAACCCTGTGTGAGGAACTACACCAAAACTGAAGGAAAAGGGACAGGAATCTAGATGGAATCATTTTTGTCCTCCTATAAATTCCTTGAGGCAGGAACTCAGGCCAATTAAAAGTGAATCTCCCAATGTGGGAGGGCGCTGAGACAGCTTTAAGGTCCAATCCAAGAGATCTGCCAGCAAAGTGAAAAATCAGAAAATGAACAATAGAGGAATATAAGGGGAACAGACTGAAATTACCAAAGATCTCTAGGTTCATTATACAATAATAATGCAATGTCTCTAGGCTCTTTGACTTGCTATGATTTGGCTGGTATTGCTGCCTTCGATAGAGAATCTTTATTACTATGGAACCAGATGAAATCTTTCCTATTTATAATCTGTGTCCTATACAAAGACTCATGAAAATTCAACAATAAAACACAGTGCCATCTTTAGAGAAAGAGATAAAGAACTAGAAATCAGATGTATAAAACAGCCAACAGGTCAAACTTGTTTTTAATCTATCATGTTTCTATAGTTCTTGGGATCTCAACAAATCAAATTGAGTGCTTTCTCTAACTGCCATGGAAACAACCAGTTTTATTCTTCTGAATGGTATTGTTCTCAGTCAAAAGGATAGATACAAAGGAATAGCATATAGCTCCAGGGAAGCAAGATTTGCAAATCTCATTCAATTTTGGAGAACCTTCTCCAAATTGCCACTGGAGTCCTACTTATTATCTCAAGTTGATATTTATATAGGGAATAAAAGCAAACCCTATGGAAATAAAGTAATATCTAGGAATTAATGTGCCTAACTAGGAAATTGGTCCATTCCTTGAATTAAGCACTGTTAAACCCGAAAGTTTGGTTGAGGAAGGCAAACAAGCTAGGTGATAGAAAAATCCATGTTGTTTATTATTTTCCCTTAAAACATAGCTAAGCTAGCTTACTTGTATGTACAAGGAGTCAGAGCATAAGATCTGGCTGTCTGAACAAAGGAATGAGAAAACTTGTATACATTATTTTAGCAGACCCAGCAAGCCCGTGTTACCTCACTTTTATGACCCCCATGTATGTTTAACCATGATACAAGAAGAGGATTTTCCTTAATGGAATAGGGTTGTAAAGAATGTTGACAAAGGTCAGTTACTATTAACAAAGTAGTCTTTCTTGGGGTTAGGGTCTCATCCTTTAATGGCTAACAGGGGAAAGAATGTCCTTAGGTCAGTCTGATCTGGCCTTGTTGACAGAGGTAAGGGCATTTCCTGAGCAAACTTCTAGAGAACAAAGAAGCCCAGGTCCTGGATCTTCTTCCAGTTACTCATTAATTCAGGCTCTGGGTCTGGTTGAAATTAAAAATGATATAAAGTAGTATAAAATGTTCCACAGAACATTTTATATATTCCTTATACTTTTTATTAGTTTGGTTGTTATTGCAATCAAATGAAGTCAGATCTTTCATTCAATACATTTGAACAAAATCTTGACTTTTCTTGAAAAAACTACCTAGAAGAGAATAAATGGTATTCCAGCCAAACAAAACCTAATGGAATCTCTCCAAACTTTTATGTAGAAGTGCAAGTGGTGCCACACCAAACGGCCAATCCAGTCTTTCACTTTATGCCATATTGCTGCCTATAGGAAGAATCCTGGAAACCCTGAAGAAAGTGTGCAATATATTCTATTGGAATCAGGAAATTTGATCAATGATTTGGGATTTTCCTTGACAAGGAGACTTTTCCTATATTCTACCAAATTTAAAGCAATTCACTGTGGTTCCACTCAATTAAGGTGACAGTTCTTTTTCCATAGGAAAAAAAAAGAAATGTACTCTTCAGTGAGATTGAAGTTTCTGTAAGGATTAATATATCAACAAATCAAGCTTTGTGTTTTATATAATGACTAAAATATTGGTATGAATGTTCAGAACCAAGTAATTGCATAGAAAACACAAGTTCCTCCTCGCTTCATCTTTCAGGTTTGTATTTTTCTCAATAAATGGCACAGGTTACTTCAAGACAAAAGAATGGCATACTGTCTCTCTCATTAAGGTTTTGGAAGATGTTCTGCAAATTGCCAGTGGAGACCTCCAAGTTATGATGTATTTAACCTATAAAAGGAATGAAAGCAAAATATTTGGAAACAGAACAAATGATCTAAAGGAATCAATGTACCTAGTCAGGAAACCAATCCAATGCTTCAATTACATATATCATAACATTCCTCATATGTTTTCCTAGTTTGGTGGTTATTATAGTTAAATGAAGTGAGGTTTCTCTTTCAATTTGCTTGAATGAAATATTGTTTTCTGTTAAAGCATTTTCCTAGAAAAGGATAACTGGTATTTCAGTGAGTAAAATGCAGTAGTAACTCAAAGGACCTTGATATAGTCATGGAAATCAGGGAGATACCAGGAGGCAAATAAATGCCATGGAACTTATTGGCTTCACAACCTTTGTGTGGATATAGTTCTCACTTGATAATATAGATGATATGCATGTAAAGGAAAGATATAGTCAGAGAAAAAAAGCAAGACAACAACTCTCATACAATTTCTTCAGGAACGTCTCAAAAAATTTTATAGTCTACTTCTTGTCACATTACTGCCTGTGGCAGGAATTCAGGAAACACTAAAGAAAAATACAATATATTCTACTAGAATCAAAGAATGAAGCCAATGACGTATGATAAAAATTGAGAAAGAGGCTTTTGCTATATTTTTCATGATTTAGAGCAATGTCATTGTGATTCTCCTCAATTAAAGAATGGTTGTCTTTCTATAAAAAAAAAAAAGATCTTATATTTGGTGTACTTGGTGCTTATGTGAGGATTTATAGAACCTCAGCAAAACAAACTACTTTTTCTAAGGAACAATTTACTGAATCAGATATTCAGTTGCATGTTGAGGTCAATTAACTAGAATAGAACCTAATAGTTTTATTTCTTTTGTGCTAGCATTGTTCTCAATTAATTTGATAAGTTACTTCAATATAGATAATGGCATTCTGCTCCAGCGAAGCAAGATATAAAACAATCATTCAGCTTCTGAAGTGTCTCCTTAAAATTGTCAGATTTGTCACATTGATAAATATTGAGGAAGGAGAGACAAACTATTTGCTAAAAGAAAAAATATTACGTAGGAATTATAGTGCCTAATGAGGAATCTTGATCAATACTTGAATTACATATATTACAATGATCCTCATAGAGACTCCAAGTTTGGTGGTTATTGAAGGGAAGTGTAGCTGTCTTTTTCCCTTAATCTACATCAAGGAAATCTTTCTTTCTGTTGAAAAAATGGCCTGCAAGAGGATAATTACTATTTTAGAAAAGAAAAAGCAGTAGTAAGTAAAAAAAATCCAAAACTTGATATAGTGGTAGAAAATGGGGAGATTGTTGATATTTCTCCCAGCAACCTTAATTCCAACTTTTGACTCATCTAGCCTGGCATTTCACACAATGTACTTGGCATATAAGTTAAATTAAGAAGGTGATAGTATACAGCCTTTTCCAGTCTTAAACCAGTCAGTTGTTATATGTTTAGTTCTAACTGTTCCTTCCTGGTTCAGGAGACAAATAAGATAATCTGGTGCTCCATTTCTTTGAGGACTTGTCACACTATTGTTGTGATCCACATGATAGTATTCCATCACAATCATATGCCACAACTTGTTTAGTCATTCTCCAACTAATGAGTATCCCCTTGATTTTCAATTCTTTGCCACAACAAAAAGAGCTGCTATAAATATTTTTGTATGTATAGGTTCTTCTCCTTTTTCTTTGTTCTCTTTGGAATACAATTGATAGTGGTGAGCATAGTTCCAAATTGTTCTCCAGAATGGTTGGACCAGTTCACTACTACACCAACATTTTATTAGTTTACCTGTTTTCCCACATCCCCTCAAGGATTTGTCATTTCTGATAGCTGCAAGGTGGTACTTCAGAGTTGTTTTAATTTACATTTCATTAATACATAGTGATTTAGAGCATTTTGACTATAGGTAGCTTTGATTTCTTTTCCTGGAAACTGCTTATTCATATCCCTTGACCATTTATCAATTGGGGAATGGCTCTTGTTTTTATAAATTTTTCTCAGTTTTATACTCATTATATATTTGAAAAATGAGGTCTTTATCAGAGAAATTTGTAAAACAAATTTTATATTATTTCATTGTCTATGGTACATTTTAGCAAAATGTAGTTTCCCTGACTATCTTTTAACATTAAGTCTATTTTTGCTTTTGCTTTGTCTGAGCCCATGGTTGCTACCCCTGCCTTTTTTACTTCAGCAGAGGCATAACCAATTTTATTCTACCTCTTTATTTTAACTTTGTGTGTGTGTTTCTTTTCAACTGTGTCTCTTTGTAAACAACATATTTTTGGATTCTAGTCTCTAATCCATTCTGCTATCTGCTTCTGTTTTATGGGTGAGCTCACTCCATTCACATTCATAATTATGATTCATAACTGTGGTTTTCCTCCATCGTATTTTTTTCTATTCTCTCTCTTTCTTTATCTGTCCTTCCTCATAAGTCTCTTTTGCTTCTAACCACAGCCTCCCTTAATCCATCTTCCCTTATATTAGGCTTCCTTTCTATTACCCCTTCCCCTCATAACTCCAGAATGGGTCAAATAGATATATATATTCTTCCCTCTTTGAATGAATTTCAATGAAAGTGGGGTTCAAACATCCCCCCATTTTCCTTAACACCTGAAAAACTCTTCTTTGAACACTTCTTTTATGTGAGAAAGTTTTCCCCATTCTACCTCTACCTTCTCCCTTCTCCTAATACATCCCTCTTTCTCACCCCTCTGTTTTTTGGAGATCACTCCAACATAATTGACTCATACCCATGCCCTCTATGTAAACTCCTTTTAAGTGACCTAATAATGATAAAGTTCTTAGGAGTTACATGTAACATATTCCTATATAGGAATGTAAACAGTTTGACTTTGTTGAATCCTTTTAATTATTCTTTTATGTTTACCTTTTTATACTTCTCTTGAGTCTTCCGTTTGAAATCAACTTTCCTATTCAACTCTAATCTTTTCATAAAGAATGCTTAGAAGTCATCTGTTTCATCAAATGTCTGTGTTTTTCCCTTGAAGGATTTACTCAATTTGATGGTAATTTTAGTTCTTTTGCCTTCCAAGATAACATATTCCAAGCCCTCCATTCCTTTAACATGGAAGATGCTAAATCTTGTGTGATCCTGATTGTGGTTCCATGACATTTGAAATATTTCTTTCTGGCTACTTACAGTAGTTTCTCCTTGACCTGGGAGCTCTGGAATTTGGCTATAATATTCCTAGGGATATCTTGCAGGAGGTTGTTGATGGAGTCTTTCAATTTCCATTTTGCCCTCTGGTTCTAAGGTAATCAGGGCACTTCTCCTTGATAATATCTTGAAATACGATTATAGGTTCTTTTTTATCATGGCCTTCAAGTAGTCCAAGGGCAGCTAGAGGACAATCAGTTGTTAGAGTGCTAGAGCTGGGGTCTAGAAGAACTAAATTCAAATATGGCCGCAGACACCTACTAGCTGTGTGACACTGGTCAAGTCACTTAAACTGTTTGCCTCACTGTCCTCATTTGTAAAATGGGCTGGAGAAGGAAATAGGAAAAAAAAATTCCATATTTCTGCCAAGAAAACCCCCAAAAGGTATCATGAAGGGTGGAAAATATGATTGGCTGGAAATTGGGAATGCAGGCTAACAACAATACCTCCTACCATGTAGGAAATTCTGATTCATTTGGTCCAACTGTAAGAATAGCTAATGATATATAGAAAACAACTTTACAGGGGCAATTAGCGTATAGAGATAATGGGTTTTCTTTTAACTAAAGCAATTTATAGGGAAAGTGAGCTTTTAAACTTAACTCAGAGAGGAAAACTGAACTTCTGGACTTACCAAGTTCTCGATTTAGCTCAGAGACAAAGAAACTTGACTTAGGCAGTTATACAAAATATTGGCAGTAATACAGAACAGAATCAATTACAAAAAAGAATCAATTTGCTTTTCTCAAGGCTTTATTTGTAGCTGTTTTCATGTTGTTGTCTTCTGAGTTTGTGTCTT
Organism: Phalanger gymnotis; assembly: GCA_028646595.1. Lineage (NCBI taxonomy): Eukaryota > Metazoa > Chordata > Mammalia > Diprotodontia > Phalangeridae > Phalanger > Phalanger gymnotis. The sequence continues at coordinate 7,825 of JAQQSZ010002409.1, read as the reverse complement.
GGTTTTCCCTGCTGCCATAGTAGACAAGTTCTTTTTTATCTTTTTATGCTTACTCATTTCCAGCCTGTTTCTTGATTTTGAATTTTATGTTAAAGTTCAGCTCTGTTCATCTAGGGGTGGAGAGGCGCTGTGTCAAGCTTGAGGCTTTTCTGTGCTGCTGTTTTCAGGGCTAGTTTTGGGAGGTCTGCAAATTTTCAGTGCTTTCAAGGTGTTGTGATCCAGGGAGAAATGTGATCATTGCTTTCCTGGTCTGCACTCTGGTCTTTACCCAGGAAGGACCCCTGCTGCCCTGCAGCTGCAAGTGCAAGAGCTCCTCTTGGCTCTAGAACTGTCATCAGGTCCCCTGCTCTCCTGCAGCTGCAAGCACTAGAGCTCCTTTCTGCCCTGGAACTGTGACCCAGAACTGCTTATGGGCAATAGAGTTGCCAGTCAGTGCTAGCTGTACCTGGTGCCAGCAAAGGGTCCCCCGTAATCTCTTTCTAATTAGTTGTATGAACCCCTTACCATCTCTGGATTGAGAGCTCCCAAAGCTACTACCACTGCTGTTGACTCTGTTGCTGCTGCTGCATGTGTGTACTCTGGATAAGCCTATCCCTCCCCAGCCCCACCTTCCCCCCTACCCTCACCCCCTCCCCCGGTGTCACAGACTTTGCCTACCAACCTCATAAGTTTTCTTAGACTGGAAAAATGTCTCACACTAACCTTTCGTTGGCTCTGCCACTTCAAAATTTTATTTGAGGTGTTATTTAAGTAAGTCGTTTGGAGAGGGATGTTGAGAGAGTTCAGCTGGGTTGCTGTCTTTAATCCTCCATTTGGCCCTGCCCCCTAAAGCCAGTTTTCTCTCTCAATCTATACGAATTAAATTTTGCATTTTTTTCAGAGAATTTTCCAAAAGGAGAATAAATGTTATTTTAGTACTTATTCAATGGTATCTCAAAGGACTTTCATATAGCAGTGGAAATCACATAAATGGCCTGGAATACACCAGATTCATCTGCTTTCTGTGGGGATGGTTTTCCATTAGTGCCCCATTCACTATGTCCATGTGAAGCAAAAACGCAATCCTAAAAAAAGCAAGACTCCATTATTTACTTCAAAATCTTCCATAATCAGGCTGTGGAGTCTTCTGTTTCATGTCCAATTGCATCCTTTAGGAGGAATTATGGGAAGTCTTTAAGAAGGTCACTATGTAGTTTACTGGAAAGAAATAATGTGGTAAATTACTTGGGATATTCCTTGAAAAAGAGACTTTGGTTTTCATGGTTGAGTGTAATTTCCATGTGATTTGACTCAGTTAAAAGAAATGGCATTTTAAAATAGAAAACAAAGTAATTTTAATTGGGTTTGCATGCCACTTTCTTTAAGCATTCCTGGAATCTCAGTAAAATGAACTAAGTGTTTTCTCTAAGGAAAAAATTGTTGAACTGAATATCCGGTTCTCAACTGAAATCAAGAAAATGACAGAACTCAGTGATTATATTTCTTTTGACTTTGTGCTGTTCTCAATTAATGGGATAAGTTATTTCAATACAAAGGATTGGCATGCTGTTCCAGGGAAGGAAAATATGTAACGTCAATTCAATTTTCATATAGTGGTAGAAATGGGAAAGATTGCTGGAGTGAAATAAATGTTCTGGGACACACCAGATTTTACTCCTTTTTTATGGGGATGGTTTCCCAATGGTGGAATATTTTATGTACATATAAAGCAAAGATATAATCCTAGAGGAAAGCAAGAAACCAAACTCCTGTTTCTATTCTGGAGGCCCTTCAACAATGAAGCTGTTTGGAGCATTCCATTTTATGTCACATTGTCTAAAACCTTTAAGAAGATTATATTGGAATGAAAGAATGAGGTAAATAACATGGAATATTCCTTGATGAAAAGAATTTGGACTCAGGGTTAAAAGTAATTTCTATGTAATCTTACTCAAAAATATAAATATAGGGGCAGCTAGGTGGCACAGTGAGTAGAGCACTGGCCCTAGAGTCAGGAGGACCTGAGTTCAAATGTGACCTCAGATACTTCACACACTACTTGTGTGACCTTGGGCAAGTCACTTAACCTCAATTGCCCTGCCCTCCCCACCCCCCAAAAAAGAGAAACAGGAACAAAAATATAAATATAAAGGAAGGAGGCTTAGCAATACCAGATCTTAAACTATATTACTAAATTATTATTATTAAAACTATCTGGTACTGGCTAAGAAATAGAGAGGTAGATCAGTGGAACAGAATACATGCAATACACAGCAGCAAATGATTATAGTAGCTAGCCTTATGTTTGACAAATGAAAAGATTTAAATTTTAGCGATAAGAATTCATTGTTTGGTAAAAAAAAATTGTTGGAAAAACTGGAAAGCAATCTGGCAGAAATTGGGCATAGTCAATATCTTATACCATTTACCAAGACAAGGTTAAAATGGGTATATGACCTAGATGTAAAGAGAGATATCACAAGAAAATTAGAGGAATATAGAACAAATTACCTATCATACTTATGGACAGGAGAGTAATTTATAAATAAGAGAGAGAGCATAGGAAGGCATAAAATGGATAATTTCAATTATATTAAATTAAAAAATTTCTGTACAAATAAAACCAATGTAGCCAAAATTAGAAGGAAAGCAGAAAACATTTTAGAAAACATTTGTTTAGAAAACAAAATTAGAAGGAAAGCAGGAAAATTTTATAGACAATCTCTCTAAAGGTCTCGTGTCAAAAATATAAAGAACTTTGTCAGACCTTTAAGAATATAAGTCATTCCCCAGTTGATAAATGGTCAAAGGATATGAACAGGCAATTTTTCAATGAAGAAATCAAAGCTATATATGGTAATATGAAAAAATGCTCTAAATCATTATTGATTAGAGAAATACAAATTAGGTAGATTGGTATGGCACTGAATAAATAAATTACTCTAGGCAGAATTATTAATATTATTGTATTGTCTTGGCCAATCATAAGTAATTAAGATTTCTTCAATTATTTAGAACTCTATTTATGTGAAGAGTGTTTTACAATTGTTTTCATATAGCTCTTGTGTGTGTGTCTTATAAAGTAGACTCCCAAGTATTTTATACTATCTGCAGTTATTTCAAATAAAATTTCTGTTTCTCTTCCTGCTGGGAAAAAAAGTTGATAATACATAGAAATTCTGATGACTTGTGTGGGTTCATTTAATATCCTACAACTTTGCTAAAAGTTTTAAGATTATTTTGACCAATTTTTTAAAAAGTGACTACCTAGGGTTTTTTAAGTATTGTACCACATTATTTGCAAAAACTGATAATTTTGTTTCCTCGTTACCCATACTTATTTCAAGTTTTTATGTCTTGTTGCTAAAGCTAGCATTTCTAGTATAATATTGGATGATAATAGTGTTAATACATATCCTTGCTTCACCCCTGATCTTACTGGGAAATTGTCTAGTTTTTCCTTAATGCAGATAATACTTCCTTTTGGTTTTAGATAGAAAACTGCCTATCATTTTAAGAAAAGTTTCATTTATTTATATGCTTTCTCATTTTAAAAATAGAAATGAGTTTTTATTTTGTCAATGATTTTTCTACATTTATTGAGATAATCACACAATTTTTATTTTATTGATACGGTCAATTATGTTTATAGTTTCCCTAATATCGAGCTAGCCCTGTATTCCTTCATCTTCTCGTTTGATAACATAAAGAGTCAGGGCAGCTAGGTCGTGCAGTGAGTAAAGCACTGGCCCTGGAGTCAGGGGAACCTGAGTTCAAATCCAGCCTCAGACACTTGGCATACTTACTAGCTGTGTGATCTTGGGCAAGTCATTTAACCCTAATTGCCCTGCCTTCCCCCATCCAAAAAAAAAAAAGAAATATAAACAGTCTAGCCCAATTATGTTCCTCATGATTTGATTACCTTTTCATGTCTTGCTTGAGGCTTGCGTACTAATGTTAAATTTTCTACTCAACTCTGGTCTTTTTATCAGGAATGCCTAGAAGACCACAATTTTGTGGAATGTCCATTTTTTCCCCCTGAAGGATTATACTCAGTTTTACTGGGTAGGTTATTCTTGTTTGTAATCCTAGCTCCTTTGCTTTCCAGAATATCATATTCTAAGCTCTTTACTCCTTTAATGTAGAAGCTGCTACATCTTGTGTGGTTCTGACTGTAGCTTCACATATTTGAATTGTTTCTTTATGTTTGCTTGCAGCATATTCTCCTTTAAGTGGGAGCTCTGGAATTTGGCTATAATATTCCTGGGAGTTTTCATTTTGGAATTTCCTTCAGGAGGTGATCAGTGGCTTCTTTCCATTTCCAATTTGCTCTCTGGTTCTAAAATATCAGGGCAGTTTTCCATTATAGTTTCTTGAAAGATGATATCTAGGCTCTTTTTTTTTGATCATGGCTTTCAGGTAGTCTAATAATTCTTAAATTATTTCTTCTCAGTCTTTTTTCTAGATAAGTTGTTTTCCTGATGAGATACTTCACATTTTATTCTATTTTTTCATTCTTTTAACTTTGTTTTGTTGTTTCTTGATGACTCATGGAGTTACTAGCTTCCATTTGTCCAATTCTAATTTTTAAGGAATTATTTTTTGTTCAATGAGATTTCGTACTCCTTTTTTATTTGGCTGATTTTTTTTTAAACAATTTTCTTCTTTGTGCTTTTTTAAAGATCAAGTTGTTAATTCTCCTTTCATAATTTTCTTGCATTTTTCTCATTTCTTTTCCCAGTTTTTTCTTTACTGCTCTTATTTGAGTAAAAAAAATTTTTTGCACTTTTTATATATCTTATATCTCTTCTAGCTCCTCTAGAAATTTTCGTTGGGCTTGTGTCCAATCTGCATCTTTTCTTTTAGGCTTTGCTCATAGATGTTTTCATGTCTTTTTCTTCTTTTGAGTTCATGTCTTAAGACTCTCCATCATTGTGGTAGCTTTTTATGGTCAGGCTCTTTTTGCTCATTTTCCCAGACTATTCTTGATTTTGGTGAGGTCAGTTTCTCAAGCTTTAGGCTTTTTCACTCTGCTGTTTTCACTGCTAGTTCTGGAGATCTGAGAGTTTTTTGGTGTTTCTAAGGTGGTATAACCAAAGTTTGGTCACTACTCTCCTGGTCTTCATTCTGGTCTTTACCTGGGAAGGGTCCTTATTCACTTGTAACCAAAAGCTCTAGCACTCTTCTCCACCTTTGAACTGTAACTTGCAACTTGGGTCCCTGTTCTCTTGCTACCTCAAGAGCTCCTATTTGCCTTGGAACTGTGACCTGAAATTAAGTAATGGGCAGTAGAGTTGCCAAATGGCACCCTGTGCTGTGCCCACACAGGAGTCCCTTACAATCTCATAATGACCAGGTGTCTGATCCCCTCACCATTTCTGGCTGGTGCTACTGCTATCACTGCTACTGCTTCCAAGCCTGACAACTGGTGTCACTGCTTTGCTGCGCTTTCACTCGGTCCCATATCCAGTGCTACAAACCTCTCCTTCTGACTTCCTAAATTGTCTTGGGCTGGAAAAATGTCTCACCCCAACCATCTATTGGTTATACTGCTCCAGAATTTGATTTAACGTATCATTTTAAAGTTGTCTGGAGGAGAATATTGGGAGAGTTCAGCTAGAATGCTCTCTCTACTCTACCATCTTGGCTCTGCCTCTCCAAAAAATTTTTGTTAACTTTATAATCTCTACTCTCCAGCTTTTCGAGTCTTGAATTCTCTTCTTTTTCTCTTATTCACCTCACTCTGCTCATCCCACCTACCCAAGCTTAGATTCTGCCTGAATGCTAGAAGGTTTAGCAAGGAGGTACAACCAGCACATGTAGGAGCTAAGACTTAGCCTATAGCCCACTCTATTCTGGGATCTGTTGTGAGTGACCAAGGATTCCCATCCATGCCATTACAATTATCTTAATAGGAGAATACATCTCACTTTAAATGAGACCACATTATATTTTATTTTCAGGACAAATACAATCAAATCAAATCTGAGATTACAGGCACAAATTATAACATTCAAAATCTCAATTTTCCTAAGGGCCATTAGATACCAGCACTTCAAAATATAGAGCCCACTAATTTCAGCTAGCTCACTTTCAAAGATTTATGGTGGCAATTTCACATTCCCATCCTCTCCTTTGGTGCCCATGAAGCTCTGAGAATTGGAACACACTGTCCTAATCATCCTCCAAAGACAGATTTTTAGTATGCTATACTCAAATAATTCCCAGCTGCAAATTTATTTCTATAGTTTCTATTTGGTAAGCATTATCTACGTGAAATTGCTAACAGGCATTTCTCCAGAGTTTTTTATATACTTCTTATCTCAGCAAGATCAAAACCTCATACCTTTCCAAAACTCCAAATCCTTGCTTCACGTTAACCTCCATTAACACTATCAGTGAAAATGGACTCTACTTTTGTTTAATGTTCCACCTATTCTCCTATCTCTCCTTGCTTATACTTTCTTTTACATTTTTTTCCTTCCAGTGTACTTTGATTACATTTCTACAAACTTCAAAACTGCCTCTTTCTTTTTATACTCTTATTTAACATTTCATTTACCTTTGCTACTTTTTTTCAGTCCATCTCATTTTTATTTTTCAAATTATATTCTAATCTAACACTCCACTGCTTCCTCATTTACACAATCCTCTTTCTGATTCTTAAGTGCTAGATAAGGCTTAAAAGCTGCAAGAAGATTTGTTTTTTTTTTCTTTTTCTCTGCTTTTCAACATTACTAGTAAAGCTTTCAAACTAGTTTCAGTTTTGCTTATTCACTAGTCAGTGAAATTGCCTTCTATTAAAATAATGCATCCATTACTTTTAACTTTCTGATACCCTGAATCCTCAATTCTAATCTGGATCCTTGAATGAGTTCAACCTGAACTGCATGGAACTCAGCAGCTTCTCACCATGCTGGTTTCATTATGTTGGTTGGTCCTGACTATGCTCAATCCAGATATCACAAACACTTACTCAGCTTCTGTGGTCTTGGAGAACCTTCAGGTTTCTTGGGTCAACTATCAAGGATCCTACTTCTGTCAATTGAGAACAAGTCCTAAACCTAAAAGTGCTTTTAGGGAAAAAAATCATTAAATCATTTGGCAGAGGAGAAATACAGAAAAAGAGGTGGCCTTATTCTGAATTTCCATTTAGTTTTACTTTATATAGAGTTAATTTCTTCAGGATTTTTTTTTTGGCTAGCTTCCAACCAGTTCCCACATCATTGCCTCTCTTACAAAGCTGTTAATTCTCTTTTCATAACTGTCTTGCATAGCTTTCAGTTCTTTTACAAAATTTTCTTCCATTGTCCTCATTTGATTAAAAAATTCTTTTTGGCCTTTTAAAAACTTTTCTAGGAATTCTTATTGGGCTTTTTTATCTGCATTTTTAAATTTGGGGCTTTGCTTGTAGACGTTTTTAAATCATTGTCTTCTTTTGAACTGATATCTTGAGCTTCTGTGTCATCACAGCAGCTTTGTGTTTTTGTTTGCTCATTTTTCCAGCCCATTTCTTGACTTTGGACTTTGTGTTAGAGTTGAACTTTTATTGCCTCTGGCAGTTATGATTGGTTTGACCTGTCTTTTATGTCCTTCTGCTGTTTTCGTAGTTCAGTGGGGGCCTGTAAGTTTTCAGTGCTTCCACAATGGTGTGATCTGGGGTCACTCTGTTCCTTACTCAGGTAAGGCTCCTGCTCCCTTGTGATCATCACTACTCCTCTCCCCCATGGAACTATGACCTAGAACTGGGTCACTTGTTGGTGACAGTCATCAAATGGCATCTGATCCTGCTCCCAGTGCTAGAATAGGAATCCACTGGGATCTCTTTCTGATGAGATGTTCAGCC